>CAUYPO010094044.1:0-38174 GCA_963574435.1 Cheirogaleus major | reverse complement strand
CTCCAACAGAACCTGTCATGCCTCCTGAAGCTACAGACTTTCTTTCTGAAATAACAAATTTGATTCCTATTTATCCAAGACCTTTATTGGACTCATTGTGATCACCATCATTATCATCATCATTATCATCATCATCATCATCATCATCATCATCATTATCACATCAGCAGCAGCAGCAGCAGGTTCAAAACCACCATCACCATTAGTACAGTGTTAAAAATGCCTTATGCATTGTGAAAAGAATGGAAATGAGTGGCACGTTGTTGCTGCCTTTCAGGTGCTTAGAATTTAGGTGATAATAATGCACAGTAATAAGACTTGAAATGTATGACTCCAGCCCAAACCAGCTCCTGATCCTTCATTACCAATGTGTACCTGCCTATTTAAAAACGTCTATGGCTGCCTAACAGGCAATGCAGAATATATAAAGGCAAAAGTGAACTCTTGGCCCTTTTCCATTCCTCATTCCTGTTATCTTCTAGTTTCCCATGTTAGTAAGTAGCATTCCCATCCAATTGATTGCCCATATCCAGAACTGTGCACAATCCTTAATTTCTCTTCTGAAATTCTGTTATCACAATGAATCTATCAGAAAGTGTTATGAGCTACAAAAACAAAGCATATTTTATGTGTGTTGAATTATCTTCATTTCTACTCCATTACCCTAGCCCAAGTCAACATCTTCTCCTGGTCAGCCTCCCTGCTTCCATCTTTTATTTGTACAATTAATTCATTATCTACTAAAAAAAATATTTAAACAAATCTATCCTGATTAAAACATAATAAATTGCCATTATACTTAAAATTAAAACTCCTGATCTTGGATTGTAAGATCCCACATACTAGCTCTTCTTACTTACACCATCTCAATTCTATGTTGTAGGGGTGTCTTCTTAACTAAAAACGTCTGGCCACACTGGCTTCTGTGACCTGAGAGAACAAAATAGATGCCCCTTTATCAAAAAATGAACCCTAAGGTTAAGGAAATAAAAGTCACCTATGGCCTGAGGGCTCAGGGCTCAGCTGGCAAGGCAACATCCTAAATTCCTATTGCTACAAGAAAAGCCACACTCTTGCTAAACTTCCTAATGATTGGAGGATCTATCAGGCAAATTGGCAAACCTTTCCTAACTCTAATTTACAACCCAGACCACTACAACTCTGATTGGACAGTGGACAGCGTTTACAAACATTCTTTCCTGATAAGCAACTGTAGACCTTAAAAAGTTTCAGTCAGCTTATAGAGATTGCACACAAATTGTCTTTGTGTCCTATAGTTCACCTTTTGACATAAAGATCCAAATTCCCCTGATTTTAATGCTAAAACCCCACCCCAAACTGAATACAGGATGTATGTTACATATATGTTTGCCCATTGCACATGAACATGACCCCCCCTAATAAACTGTACAGCTTTTCAGCCAAACTGCAACAAAACTCAACCTGCTCTTTCCCTCTTCCCAGAGAGAGCACCTTAGGTCCACACCAGAGACTGTCTCTTTCCACTTTGCAAACTGATATTGCCAATAGAGCTCTCCTTTCTACTATTTCACCACCCTGGTGGTCCTTGGATGACACTTTTTTTTTTTTCTGTTTCTCAATTACATAAAGCTCATTCTTACCTCAGAGACTTCGTACTTGCTATTCCCTTTGTCTGGAATGCTTTCATCCCCTAATCAACCGGCCTGGCTCTTTCTCTTTCTACACCTGTGAACTCAGGTATCACCTCAACAGAAGACCCCCAACTCCACCTTCCTATCTAAAGCTGCCACTTTCTATCACATCCGTCATCACAGTTTATAATTATCTCTTTACGTCTGACTTTACTCTTTATTGTACATCTCCTCACTAGATTGTAGGTTCCATGGAAACGGGGACCTTGTCTGTCTTAATCATTGCTGTGTCTCCATGCCTAACATAGACTGAGTGCTCAGGAGGCAGAACAGGAAAACAGAAGCCATTACTTGGCTAGCTTGGCTAACGCAGGAGATTGCTCTCGTATCAATGATCGTATGCTCAGGACTTACATAGAGACATGTTTTTCACATCAGACAAAATGTGATCCTTTATATAAATATGCTAAATTATTTAAATACCCAAAGGTCAGAGCATATTTCCTTTGACATTAGCATTTGTTTCATATCTATAGTACATCATCCATCTGACATTTTAATCAAAAATGTTTCAGAAGCAGTAGAACTAGTCAGTAGAGGAAATTCTGTAACAATAATAAGATCTGGCCTCTAATCCTGATTTTTATCCCAACTTTTTAACCATGAATAAATTGTTAATGTCTTTAAAAATTTGTTTTGCTTCAGTTGCTCCTTTGTAAAGCGGGCATGATCGCGCCTGTGTTCTGGAGGAATTGATTCAGCAGAATGAAAGGAGAAGTAACAGTGTATTTATATGTTAAAAGCCCCTTAAGGACAAGCCCACAGTTTGATGCTCTGAAAAGAAAAGGAGAATGGTTCTAAAGCCAAAGGCAGGAAAAGTGAACTTTCTTAAGCCAATCTAGGTTATTGTACTACATAAAGAACTACTTCCCACTTCTGTATAACACCCTCATGAGAGAAAGGCCGCCTTTCCATAGGAAGCTTCCAGCCTTGCAAACAGATCAGTGGCCTATGTAACAGAGCCTGCAGTCAGGAAAGAAGGTTCCTCAGGAGGCATCAGTTTCCTGCCCTGAGAAATGTTGCCTCACAGTGGATGAAGAGCCAGGGCTTAGAAGCAGTGTTTTATAACAGGAGGTACAGCAATGACGGTGACAGGCTAAGAACTAGGCCCAGTGCTCATTCTCCTGAGATAACATGTAATTTCATGCAGATGGACAAAGCTTATTTTAGACTGACCCTGAACTTTTTACTAAACCTGGTAAGTGGAAACTGAGCCTTATGTTTTAAAAATATATAAAATAAAATAATTAATAAGTTACTTTATTTGTGCCAGGCACCCCACTAAACATAGGAGTTTCAGTGGGATACAATGTTAAAGAAAATACGCACAGACTCTATCCTCGTGGAATTTATTAGCTATGGATAATTTTTCAAATTTATTTTCATCCAGTGACCCTTATCTCCCAAATTCCAAATTTATTATTCTATATTTTAAACTGATAATCAGGGTTTTTTTAATCTAATATTTTCAGTACTTACTTTGGTAACTTTTCTCAATTAATTCAAATTTTTCTGTTAGATTTCAAGAATCTCTATTAGCTATTCTTTCATTATACTTTTTTAAAAATCTTAATCACCACTTTAATAAAACTGCCTTCCATGCTTGGTGTTTTCATCCTGCTTTAGTAAGCAGTTTTATGATGCGTTTGGGTAACTTATTCTCTTCCATAAATACTGTACTTACTTCAAGCAGCTGGCAGTTATCAATCATCTACTGAGAACAATTTATTATGCAAGATTCTCTGTGGGACCCAGTCTCAATTTTTTAAATGTTTTTGTTTGTTGATTGGTTACTATTTAGAATAAAATAAAAATGTCCAGATTCCTGTGGTACATTGTAGCAATAATAATCTCTAATTTATTCATGCTACCTTCTAGCTACCTCTTTAGGGAAAACCTTCCCACACTGGACCCTGGGCTTGACAAGTGACTTTCTTTGGCCAATAGGACAGCAGCAAAAGTGATAAAAGCAGGCACATGAAAGATTTCTCATTGGGGCTTGCTTTAGCTGGTAAACAGCTTGCTTTAGCTGTACTGCTGGAAGATAAGAGAGCAGAGGGAGTAAAAATGGAGCTGCAATTCCCCATCCCCCTACAGCTAACTCTCGGCTAGCCTCACTTTACCTGGCCCCACCTGCACATCCCAGATTGAGGCCCAACCAAAATCAGCTTAGCCTGCTCCAAATCAGCAGAACTACTCTGCTGAGTCCAGGCCAATTTCCTGAATCCCAGAATTGTGAGCTAAATAAATGATTTTTTTCATAAACCACTAAATCTGTGGGTGAGTTACTTTGTAATAAAAGCTAACTAACAACATGACCAAGAGTTTTAAGTGTAGAGAAATCAGTCTATGATGCTGATGATTCTAAATATTCTTGTGGAAATAAAATTGCTATCAGGTTTAACACTTCTAAAAGCTTGAAGCTTCAAGTTTAATCTGGTATATTAATAGTTCCGATTATGATAAAATAGAATTTGAATATCTTATTGCATACGTTATGTTAACAAAACAAATTCTAAATAAAAGCTATATCATTTTAATATTTTGAAGTAATTTTGAAGCATTGAAGTAAATCTTAGGACACCTTAAGCTCTCATACCTTCCAAATAAATCCTAAAGGCCACTAATGTTTTAAGAGCTTTGTTTTACTTTTCTATTTTAGGTACTAAGTAAAATGGTAATCCTTTAACAACTTTTCAAGTCTCTTTTAAACATCCTAAAATATACAGAACACTAAAAATAACTCTAGCCAATAAATGGAGATTTTTTTGTGCTGTGGACTCTATAATGGGCTTTACTCTTTTAATAATACACGAGGCATATAAAAATATAGATGCGAAATAAACATCTGGCTATTTAAAAGAGAATATCATATTTTAGAATATATTAATGTTTAATATAAAAATATGTGTGGGTTTTTTGTTTCCAAATAAATTTTATTAAAAATTTTTCAGTATCGATATCTGATTATATATAATGCCTTTTGTGAAGTTTGGTTTTAAGAATTAATGCATTTCAGACAATATGAAGCAATACATTTCCCTTAAAGGATAAATATATTTTATAACACTGCCAATTCAAAGTTTTAATCAACTAGGTCTGAGCATTATTGCAAACCCTTTGGCTGGAAGAAATTTTAAATTCTACATGTATTTTCATGGCACTCTATTATAAAAATCTTATTTGTTTTCAAGCAATTGTGGGTTTTTTTCTGTCTTGCTTCTCTTAAAACTTTTCTTAGAACTTGTACTCAGTCAAGAAATACTAGTTTATGATTTTTCATAAAAATAGTTTGACTCCATAACATTGAATATAGGGCTATAATAACAGTACTGGGTAATGATAAATACCAGAATGAGTCCCATGGTATTTTTAGGGGTATATCTTCCTTTGGAAAGGTACCAAAGAGATTTTCTTTTAGAGAAGGTCACATAGGCTTGGTTCTCATAGACTATAATAATTTTATGGAGAAAAATAGTTTTTGTATGTCTGTATATATCATAATGTATAAAAGCTATTGTTTATAAATTAAGTGTAGAGAATGTATATTAGATAGTTCATAGGAAGAACTTAAAATTCATTTTTTACGTTTTCAGTTTAGGATATGCTGACTTTAAATTGGAAATAAAGGTAGTATAATTATGTATATTAAATAAGTGGACAAAATGAGAAATCTAACATGCATATGTAAAACACTTCATATGTTGATAGACTTTTTTATATTTGGCCATAAAAGTAAGAGCTAACATTCAAATGTTTATTCTGTGCCAGGCCCTGTGCTAAGTGCTTTACCTCTTTTATTTACCCACAAAATTAATTAACTTGGTTCTATAATTCTCATTTTATAGGTTGGTGCTCAAGGTAATAAAGCTACTGGTGTTTACATAAAAATTCAAACCCTGAATGGCTGAGAAAAAAGTCTAACTCTTTATACAAGTGGACTTTGTACAGACGCAGTAAAATATTCATTCAAAAATTTTCTAAAATGTTAGGTTACTTGAAGTGTATTTATACTACTACAGATTTTTTTTTTTTATTTCAGGGTATGATGAGGGTACAAATATTTTGTTACATTTTATGTCTTTGCCTCTCCCTAGGGAGGGTTAGAGGCATTCCCTTCCCCTCTACAATGCTCACCATGTCCTTCAGTTATGAGTTTACCCCCCTAACCCCCTAATCCCTGGAGAATATTACTGCCATGTGAGCACCACAGTGTTAATCAGTCAGTACCAATTTGATGATGAGTATAAGTGGAGCCTATTCTTCCGATCTTGTGTTACCTTACTTCAGATAATGGGCTCAAGCTCAATCCAGGAAAATATAAGAGGTGCTAGATCACTGTCATTTCTTATATTTGAGTAATATTCCATTGTATACATATACCAAATTTTAATAATCCACTCATGAATTGACGGGCACTTGGGTTGTTTCCACATCCTTGCAATAGTGAATTGTGCTGCCATTCAAGATGAATAACAGACTTAAACCTAAGGCATGAAACCTTAAGAATTCTAGAAGAACATGTTGGGAAGACCCTTTCAGACATTGGCCTCGGCAAAGAATATTTGAAGAAGACCCCCAAAGCAATCACCGCAGCAACAAAAATAAACAAATGGGATCTGATCAAATTAAAACGCTTTTGCAAAGCCAAGGAAACTATCACTAGAAGGAATAGACAGCCTACAGAATAGGAAAAAAATATTTGCTCTCTACATATCCAATAAAGGGCTGATAACAAGAATCTATCTAGAACTTAAAAGAATCACCAAGAAAAAATACTACTATAGATATTAAGCTGCATTTGACTTGAGATAATACAGAGACAGTTTTAAAAAAAGACAATAAGCAGAAAAGAGGCATGATTTTATGATTTTGAAAGTTAATGTATTTTTGTCACCTAAACAGACATGTCATTAATTTGCTTGGCAAAAAAAAATGAGTTTTTAGTAGAGATGGGGTGGGCATCATGGCAGGCACCTATAGTCCTAGCTACTCTGGAGCCCGAGTCTAGAGGATCACTTGAGCCCAGGAGTTTGAGGTTGCATTGAGCTACAATGATACCACTGCGCTCTATCCAAGTCTACAGAATGAGACTATCTCAAAAAAGAAATAATAATTTTTTAAAAAAGGGTTTAAGGTCTGAATGTTTAATCTCTCTAAATTATTCATCAAATTGAAGTAAATTTAATCTGTCCTTTATCCAAAAAGACCACCTAAAAACAAAACAATTGCCACTTGTTATTATACATATAATAAAATAGTCAAATGTGTCAAGAGTAAGAAAACATACAATTTTCATTTGTAAAAGATTAGGAAGAAGAATCCATAGACATTTCAGAATTGATTGAGAGGGACACATACAGATCTGATTACTTTACTGGTAAGACTTTTTTAGAAGAAACAGAAATTTAGAAGCTATTAATAATGATGATTGTAAAGATAAAATTAGTGAAAGAGATTTAACAGATGGGAAAAATTATTGAAATTTGGTAGTAAGAGTAGAGAATTAGCCTTTGTGATGCTTTGAAATTCAGCCTGTTTTTGGTTTTGTGTAGAAGTATGCAGAAAATGATTGTTGAGTTTTAATTAAAAGTATGTCACAAGGAAATTAACAAACAATGATGACACTCTAATATTATATCAACCACAATGATTAATATGGAAAAACCTACTAAAAGATGCTGAAATATAAAGAGAAATTGTTTTTAGCTTATTTTATTTTCATGTAATGAACCTAACAAATTCTCTTTGTACTTTAAGTTGAAGTAAAAGCTTTAAAATCCTTTGAGGATGTTTCAGTGGAATCCTTCAAAGTCCTCCAAAATCCGTTCTTTATAGCCAGTACAAAAAAAAAATCAGTTTTCTAGCTTGAAATACCTATGGTAATACTGGTTATTATTTTTAGGCATTCTAACTCATGTTATTTTTGAGAACATAAAGGAAGTTTATTGTGTGATAAAATTGAAAATCATAAGATGTGTATTATGTCAGAAAGTTATGGCAGATAAATGTCTGATAAGAATATCTATTGTCAAGAGAGATGGAACTGAAATATAATAGACAAGACCATTTTAAGAAAATAAATTACATCTTATTCCACATCTCATGTTCTATGTCTTTGCCTCAGATATTATATGCTCTATTTCTGTTCATAAAATGTTATTAATGCAATATAAAGGTTCACATTTACCATTCTCTATTCTTTTGCATCATGGCACGATATTAACCGAAGACCACTTATTGATAGGAGAGCATGTTCATTGAATTTGTCAAGCAATTTTATTTTCTTTCAGACACATACAAAAAGAAGACAAAGATTTAGAGTGTCATATTTGTCATCAATTCACTTGTCACTGACAGAGATGACACTACTAGTAGTTATTGCAAATTATAGATCATGGCCTACACTGTGACTGTGATTTAACCCTTAAATTGAAATGGTCAGCTCTTCACAGTAAAAACATAAAAGTGACCTTTGTCTGGACTTGATACCCAAAAGTATGGTGCCTTGGCATGCTGAATAAATGGAAGTGGAGGAAACTGAAAGGACCTCAGAAGCGAGATTTTTCCGACCTCTCTTACTCAATACCCCAAAGTAAGGATCTCAGAAGCAGCCTCAGTATCAAAGTTTCTGTCTGATCTTCTCCTGCCCTTCTGCCTCTCAGCTTCATTCTCCCCCCAGTCAAGAGATGGAAACTAGACTCTCTCTTTCCCAAGGCAGGTCAAAGAAATTAAAAGCTCTTTCCTCCAAAGCCAGCCATAAAACCTAAAAGTATTATTCTAACTTTCCCCTGCCTCTCTGTAAAACCTGATCATAAAGAAATTCTTTAACATACCTTGCTTGATATTAGGTCATAACACTCTCAATCCAGAGAGGATCCTGCCACTTACCTGGCAGAAAGGAATTCTATACCTAAAGGCCAAGAAGAAACTGAACAGACAGGCCTTGTGGGGTTTCCCCTGGTCTATTCCCATTAGGTCATACTCTTTTTATCCAATCACAGTTCTACATGGCTGTCAAGTCTTCATCCAATCAAAACATAAGATGGATTTTCATTCGTAAGGTTTTCATGACATGTAAGACTTTGATTAAATAAAATTGTTATGCTTTTCCCCTGTGAATCTGTCTTGTCAGTTTTATTTCAGACCCAACCAGAAACCCTGGGAGGGTTGAGGCAAATTTTCCTCCCTACACTTTCAATCCATTGAGACTGGTATATAGCTATAATAATTCAAGAAATATATAGTTGAAAAGTTCTAGAAAAAAGTTCTAACTAAGCATCTAAATTCAATTCCCCTAGCATTAATTTTGGTAGTGTTAGATAACCCGTAGTAATCCTTTCAAATTAAGATTAAAAGACATACTTATTTCGAGGTGTTCTATCCTAGGCCCTCAAGATTAGACACAGGCTCCTTTTATATATTTTCATAGTATGTTATGCTTGCTCACAATTTAGCATTTGTCAGAGAATCAAAGTCTGTCTCTTAAGACACCTAAAGAAAAAGGAGTAGGCCAATTGCTGGTGGAAAAAATTAAAATTAATCATTTGTACACAGCCATTTATGAAGGATAAGTTTATGGAGAAAACAGAGTAGAGCAGTTATAATAAAGATGAAGTTGGTGATAGTCGATGGCTAAAAGCAAAGTGATGATGATGGTGATGGTGGTAGTGATGGTGATGACAAAGAATACATTTAAAGAAGAGCCTTGCTTTTAGGACAAAAACTTCTATCAGTATTTTTTTATTTTAATTTTTTTAAATTTCAAAATATTAAAGGGGTACAAATATTTTAGGTTACATGGATAATTTTGTAATGCTCGAGTCTTGGCTATAGATGTGCCCATTGCCAAATAGTGACCATAATAACTCATTAGGCTGGTTTATTCCCCTCTACACTCCTTGATTTCCGCTGAGTTTTACTTCCGTCTGTGCATATGTGAGCTCAACAGTTAGTTCCAATTTAATAGTGAGCATATGTGGTGTTTGTTTTTCCATTCTGGTGATACTTCACTTAGGAGAATGGTCTCCAGTTCCATCCAGATTGTTGCAAAAGGTATTGTTTTATCTTTTTTATGCCTGAATAGTACTCCATGGTATACACATATGACATTTTATTAATCCACCCATGAATCAATGGGTACTTGGGCTGATTCTATATCTTTGCAGTTGCAAATTGTGCTGCAATAAATATTCGAGTGCAGATGTCTTTTTGACAAAATGACTTATTTTCCTTTGAGTAAATACTCAGTAGTGGGATTGCTAAATCAAATGATAGGTTTACTTTTAGTTCTTTGAAGAATCTCCATACTGTTGTCCATAGAAGTTGTAGTAATTTTCAGTCCCACCAACAGTGTATAAGAATTCATTTCTCTCTGCATCCATGCCACCATCTATTGTTTTTGGACTTTTTGATAAATGTCATTCTAACTGGGTAAGGTGATATCTCATTGTGGTTTTAATTTGCATTTCCCAGATGATTAGTGACATTGAGTATTTTTTTATGTTTATTGGCCATTTGTCTTTCTTCTTTTGAGAAACTTCTGTTTATGTATTTTGCCCACTTTTTAATGGGGTTGTTTGATTTTCTTCTTGCTGATTTGCTTGGATTCTTTTTAAATTTTGGTTATTAGCCTTTTATCAGATATGTAGCTGGCAACAATTTTCTTCCATTCTGGAGATTGTCTATTTGCTCTGTTAATTATTTCCTTGGCTGTATTGAAGCTTTTAAGTGTAATCAAATCCCATTTATTAATTTTTGTTGTTTTGTCATTGCCATTGGAGTCTTTTTCATAAATTCTTTGCCTAGACTGATATCTATAACAGTTTTTCCTACATTTTCCTCTACAATTCTCATGGTTTTATGCCTCAGATCTAAGTCTTTTATCCATCTTGAATTAATTTTTGTGAGTGGTCAAAGGTAGGGGTCCTGTTTCATTCTTTTGCATGTGGCTATCCAATTTTTCCAGCACCATTTATTGAACTGGGCTTCTTTTCCCCAGTGTACATTCTTGTCTGCTTTGTCAAAGATCAGTTGGCTGTAGGTAGATGGTTTTATATTTGAGTTCTCTGTTCTGTTTCATTGGTCCATGTCTCTATTTTTATAACAATACCGTGTCATTTTGGTTATTGTAGCCTCGTATTATATTAATAACATAGTTTGAAGTCTGGTAATACAATGCTTCCAGATTTGTTCTTTTTGGTTAAGACTGCTTTGGCTATTCGTGCTCTTTTCTGATTCCAGACAAAGTGTAGAACTATTTTTCTAGACTTGTGAATTATGACTTTGAGGATTGCATTGAATTGGTAATTCACACTGGATGGTATGGACATTTTAATAATGTTTATTTTACCTTTGCAGAGCACACTATGTTTTCTCATTTATTTGTATCCTCTGCTATTTTTTTCCTCCAAGTTTCACAGTTCTCTTTGAAGAGATTTTTCACCTCCTTGGTTATGCGTATTTTATTCCCTACATATTTTTTTTTTTTGTAGCTATTGCAAATGATATTGAGTCTTTGATTTGACTCTTGGCTTGACTTTTATTAGTATATAGAAATGCTTCTGATTTGTATACATTGATTTTGTATCCTGAGAATTTGCTGAATTTCTTTTTTTATCAATTCCAGGAGATTCTTGGTGAAATCTTTGAGGTTTTCTAGATACAAGATCACATTGTCAGTGAAGAGCAAGAGTTTGACCTTTTCTTTCCCAATTTGGATACTCTTAATATTCTTTTCTTGCCTGATTTCCTGGCTAGGAATTCCAGTACTATGTTGAATAGAAGTGGTGACAGTGAGCACCCTTGTCTTGTCCAGTTCTTATTGGTAATGCTTTCAACTTTTCCCCATTAGCATGATGTTGGCTGTGGCTTTGTCATCTATGGCTTTTATAGTTGAAATATGTTCCTTTTATGCCTAGTTTGTTGAGGGTCTTTATTATGAAAGGGTGCTGGATTTTGTTGAATATTTTTTCTGCATCTATTGTGAGGATCATATGATCTCTGTTTTTGCTTCTGTTTTTATGGTGAATCACATTTATTGATTTATTGACATATGACATTGACATCTATTTATTGACATATGTGGAACCATCCTTGCAACCCTGGGAGGAAACCTACTTGGTCCTGGTGAATTATTTTTTTGATATGCTGTTGAATTTGCTTTGCTAGCATTTTATTGAGGATATTTGCATCTATATTCATAAACAATATTGGTCTGTAGTTTTCTTTTTTTGTTGTGCCCTTTCCTAGCTTTGGTATTAAGGTGGTATTGGCTTCATAGAATGAGGTGGGGAGGATTCTCTCTTTCTCATTATTATGAAATAATTTCTGTATTATAGGTACCAAGTCTTCTTTGTGGGTCTGATAGAATTTGGTGGTGAATCCATCTGGTCCAGGGCTTTTTTAGGTGGGGAGGTTTTTCATTACTGATTCGATTTTACTATTTGTTATTAGTCTATTCAGGAGTTCTATTTCTTCCTGGTTTAGTCTTGAGAGGTTGTGTTTCCAGGAACTTGTCCATTTCCTCTACATTCTCTAGTTTATGTGTATAAAGATTTAGGTAGTATTCACAGATGATATTTTGTATTTCTGTGGTATCAGTTGTAAACTCACTTTTTTCATTTCTGATTGAACTTATTTGTATCCTTTCTTTTCTGTTCTTGGTTAATCTAGTGAGAGGGCTGTCAATTTTGTTTATCTTTTCAAAGAGCCAATTTTCTTTTTGGTTGATCTTCTGTATTTTTTTTTTTTGTTTTTCATTTCATTTAGTTCTGCTCTGATCTTATTTATTTCTATTCTTCTGCTGCCTTTGGATTTGATTTTCTCTTCCTTTTCTAGTTTCCTGTGATGTGACATTCAGTTGTTAATTTGTAATTGTTTGTGTCTTTGATGTAAACATTTAAGAATATGAATTTTCCCGAGGAATGCTTTTGTTGAGTCCCATAGATTTTGACAGCTGATGTCCCTTTGTCACTCAAATCAGAATTTTTTATTTCCATCTTAATTTCATTCTTGATTCAATATTTGTTCAGTGACAAATTGTTTAATTTCCATGACTTTGGGTAGGTTTGAGTGCTTCTCTTGTGATTAATTTATAGTTTTATTCTGCTGTGATCTGAGAAGATACATGGTATGATTTTGATTTTTTTGAATTTGTTGAGGCCTGTTTTGTGGCCCATGATATGATCAGTCTTGGAGAATGTCCCATATGCTGCTGAGACTCAATGTGAAAAGATGGAAAATAATATTCCATGCAAATAGAAATCAAAAGGGAGCAGGGGTAACCGTTCTCATATCAGATAAAACTGACTTTAAGCCAACAAAGGTAAAGAAAGACAAACAGGGTCATAATATAATGGTAAAGGGAGCTATCCAACAAGAAGACATAACAATCCTAAACACATATGTGCCCAACACAGGAGCTCCCAGATACATAAAACAAATCTTACTAGAGCAAAGAAATAAATAGTATCATTGTAACTGCTGGGGACCTCAACACCTGACTGACAGAATTATAGAGATTTATAGAAATCATCAAAGCAGAAAATAAAGAAAGAAATACTGGATATAAACCGAACTCTAAATCATATGGAGCTAACAGACATTTACAGAACATTCTACCCAAAACTACTGAATGGAAAAACAAATACCACATGTACTCACTATTGAAATTTTCTGAATGATTCTCTCATTTCTTCAAGATCTATTATATCCTTTCTTATGTTGTCTAGTTCTCTACTGACTTTTTCATTTTTTTCATTGATTTCCTAAAATATATTTTTAGCTTCTTTTTGTTGGTTCCCAACTTTCTCTTCAATTCCATTATCTTATTTTCCATCTATATTCTGAATTTCATTTCCATCATTCAGCAATTTCCTTGTGAGTACAGCTCCACTGTGTTCCCATGTGGGTGTCGAACTATTTTATTTTTTCATGTTGCCAGGATTCTTTTGCTGATTTGTTCTCATCTGGCTAATCTTCTCTCAGCTCTGGGATTATAGGAATGCAGGGCACCTGTTCTCATTTGCTGGGAGCTGTCTCAAACCTAGCCCAGGAGTGACAGCTGCTCATGGCTGGAGAGTCCTGACTAAAGATTTGGACCTCAGGAAGTTCTGCCAGCCCAGTGGTAGTGGTGGGGACTCAGTGGTAGGATCTCAGGGTTCATGCACAACTCTGGGCTCTCAGGGGTGAATTCATAGGTCCAGAGAGGGCCCTGGAGCTACAGGAGAAGAACATTGGACACAGACACAGTGAGAGCTTCAGAGCTGGCTCTAGGAATTTTGAGACCAGAGCTGCCCATATGGGGGGCTGTTCCACCAGTGTGGGGACTGCTGAAGCACAGCCACACAGGCAGGGGTTTCTCTCAGCAACCCAGGTTCCACGTAGGCAGGCTAGAGCTGCTGGTCAGCCTAGGTACTCCCTCCACACCGAGGACCCACCGAGGCAGTTACCTGCGTCTTCTCTAGTAGTGTCTGTGGAGTCTGAGGCACCCCCTCTGTTCAGCTCCCAGTCACAGGGCTCAACACAGGGAGAGCACCTGTTCCCTCCCCAGCCTGGTGGGGGTAATGCAAAGTTTATTGCTGAATGGCTGTGTCCTGAGCAGAACTGACTCTGTGCACCAGAGTGATCAGGGTGTCATCAGTTGTAGAAGTCTTAGATTGACAGGCATCAGATCTCTGTTGCACCTCTTCTCTGGTGGAAGTCTCTGCATAGATTCTGAGCAGCTCCTTGATCAGCCCAAATGTCTGCAATGGAAAAGGGAGATCCCTCACAAATTGAGCTGCCTGTAACTTTTGTTGCTCTTATAATAAACAGTGTCTCCTTGGGTTGCCTCCATCCTGCTGTCTTCACCTCTTCTCAGCAGTGCAAATTATGTTGGGTCTCCTGGCTTAATCTCAGAGATGGCAGATGATAATTGTGAGTAAGAATCAGCCATGCCCTATTTCACTGAGTTGATAGATGCTGTGATGAGCTATAGAGTTGTTCTCCCTATCATTGATTGATGCTTTCAGGAAAGAGCCAATTACCAAAATGTTCTTTTTTGCCCATGGTAAGCTCTAGTCTCTCAGGTGGAACACTTGAATGCCCCAGGCTTTGGAAGGGGCCTTGTAGCTCCTAGGGAGTTGCTTGATCTCCACCACGGCAGGAGCAGGTGGAGGAGTAAGGCAGAGCATGGTTAGGTTGCACGAGCCTGGAAGGCTTTGCAAAGCCTTGGCAGGGCTCATAGGTTGTTTTCCTGGCTGCTACAAGGAGCTGTTTGGAGAAAAGTCAAGGTAGGCTCTCCAGACCTGGAAGGCTGCTTGTAGGGGCGAGGCCTACACTTGGTTGCTATGGTGCCGTGGGCTGGGATTTTCCCCACCTTAGGACCTGCCTTAATTCAGCACCATGATGTTCCTGTAGGGGGGGAGGGGATGGGCAATTTTCCAGATCGCTGTATTTTGGACTCCCACTGAAGGAGTGTGGGAGAGAGAAAGGGATCCTCCTTACCCCTTCACTGGGTTCCAAGCCTCTCTGGGTTTGATCCTCACTGATATATTTTTTCCTTAATCTTCTTCTTCCTCTGCTTCTCAGTTTTCTTCCAGGAGGTCCTGCAGGCTCCAGCCCTTCTCTCTATGATCTACACCTGAGCTGTGTGTTCTCTCCCTTCGCCTTTATCTGAAACCCTACCTTCCCCCCTAGCACTGTCTCTAGTCAGCCATTTTGCCCCCCTCTAGCAGTATTCTTTATGGCAGTTTTATAGACTCTTTAATCTTTTAAAAAATATATTGTAAAGTTTGTTAAGTATAGTAAATTAATTCATACAAGAAGATTTCAAAGAATAAGACTCCTGTTTCTGACAACTTTAAAGTGGTACAGTGTACATTATATGTAAGAACATTTGATCCAAAAATCAGAAAATAAGACAATAATGCATAGTGTATTTGAAATAATGAATCCTGGGAAAATAGCCTTTCTACATGTGTACATGTTATTACCACACTTGTAAATATGTGCTTTTTTGTATCTTTTTGCTTTACTTTAAGTAAATATATATCAATGATTTCATAATATGTGGCTTATTTTATTTTGTTCATTCATTTATCTATTTAAGTAAAATTTGGTTACTTTCCTTGCTTTATATCACCCTCCCTTTTTAAATAAGAGTAGTAATTCTGCAGACAGGTTCTCAAGGCACCAACTGGATATAATCAGGGGAAAATGTACTGCCATCTTGTTAATGAATGTGTCAAACATACCCTTCTAATATGCCACTAATCTATCAGGAAAGGGCTGTTGAAGTAGAGTCAACTAAGTTTCTTACCAGCCTATAACAGATTGGGGTTTGGAATGACTTGAGTAATAATGAAAACCAAGAAAATTTAAACATGCACCTACAGTCTGTTAAATCTGCTATTGTTTCTTTATTTTCCTTTTTAATCACCTCTCTGTAATTGATGTCTTAAGAAAAATTGCAAGCTAGCAAGCTACTTATATACATTTCAAATCATTATTAAATCTTTACCACATCAAGTCTGCTTAACAAACACAAACTTGTTCATGTCTTTCATCTTACAACAAACTTTTATATTAACAACAAATGTATCATTCTTTTTTGTTAATTTCATATACATTTAATAAAAAGAGTGGTTTTGAATTTCAGACACTTTTTTTGGTAAGAATTCATTTCCTATTGCATTACATAAAATAGGAATCAAGCATAATCTTCCTAGTAAGATGATAGTTACCGAAGGACGAGTAACATCTTTGGTTTTTCTTGGCCTTCAAATCCATTGAAATCCACAACATTTCCAATATCTTTGTTGAAATAATCTTTTATTTATTTGAAATAAATAAGAAAACATCTGAAATGACCTCAATATGCTCTCATTTCTGAGAATAAAAATTCTTCTATATTGCGACAAATTATATGTGCTAGAGAAGCCCAATATGGCAAAAATATAAGGTTTTCTAACTTATGAACCTATTACATAAACAAATGTCAGTCAATATGAGAGGCAGTGCAATATATGAGTTAAGAGAATAGACCATGATTATACACCTTTGATTTGATTTCTGACTCTACCACTACTAGCTGTGTAAACTTAGGAAAATTACTTTGCCTTTTTCTTCCTCGTTGTTTTTCATCTTTTTAATACACATTAAATGAGTTAATATCTGGATCAGTGCTTGGCTTATAATAAACTCGAAGTAAGTGTTTACTGTTATTCTTTTTCTTTTTTTTTTAATTGACAAATAATAATTATACATATTCTCAGGATACATAATGATGTTTCAATGCAATATAATGGATAGTGACCAGATCAGGGTAACTAGCAAATTCATTATCTTATGATACAGTATGAATGATAGGCTTTAAAATTTCTTATGGTTAGTTAACTTCAGATGCTGAATAACTATTGGCTTCTTTTCATTATTCCACTCTTATCTGTTTAATAGAAAATACCAATTGAGAGTTAGTGGATATGAAATCTATCTTGCAATGGTTTGTCTTGCTGAAACAACTGGATTACAATGATCAGACAGACTTAGGAATATTAATTATTATTTTTGTACTAGATTTTAAAACATTAATATTTTCAGTCTGCTTACATGGACAGTTTTGGGGGTATAGCAGAAATAATAAGCTTATAGATTTCTATTCAGTTAGCATAAAAAATATTTAATTCTGAGGAATTAAAATAAATCCAAGTTTGCATATGTGGGCATGCCTATATATAAGGTGCTCTTAATACTGTTACAAGCACAGCTAAGCTCCAATAAATCATTCTCAAATGCTAAATTCCTCAGAGAAAGAAATTTTTCTCAATGTTAATCATTCTTTGCTCATGGTCTGGAATTTCCAAGGAAGACTCTTCTAGGGTATAGCTAGGGAAGCTCACAACTATATATCATGGGTCCCAATTAAAATCTCAAGAAACAAGATCATCTAACTTGGGAAGACAGTTGAACAGCATCTGGTGATTCGTACTTAATTTTTTTTAGCTTCTATAATACACAAAGCCCAAAACAAGACCTGAATGGCAAACTATTTAAAGATGAAAGTAAGAGATAAGTTTAAAAAGATGAAAAGGTGGAATTTGGGGAGGAAGGTCAAATACACCTTATTTGGTCCATTCAAGCTGCTTTCTTTCTTTTTATTTCATCTTTTATGGCAGTAAATATCTGTAACACAATCATAATTTTATACTATTTTTAATATAGTATAATCTTATACTATGTTTAATAATGACATCATGGATAGTATCCTTACTTATTCAGTTATATAAGCTATTGGGCTTATGCTAATAACCTATACTGAACAGCTAAATCCTAATAGGCACTCAAGAAATAAATGTAGCTTGGCTTTATATATATGGGCTTGGATCTTGCTTGTATAGTTTTATAATAAATAGATGCATTTACTTTTAGTTACTTCTAAATCTTGTTAATCCCTCAAATTCTAAAATATATTTGGAACAAATACTAAATAACAGAGTCTATCTCCTGCTACAACCCCATTCAGTCCACCAATCCACCTATTATATTGCTCAAAGGAACAAAACTATCACAGAAGTACTTTGAACTTAGGATATATTAATAATAATGAGAGCTCACTTCACTCAAAGCACATTATTTGCAAATGGACATAGACGTCTAATATTTAAAGTATCCATAAAAATTATTTAACAAATTATTTAAAAGTCCTTACTATGTAGCAATGAGTTTTAAGTATGTTACGCACATAACTCATTTATTCTTCATGAAAACCTTGTTAAGTTAGTACTATTTTCCCCATTTTATAAATGAAGAAAACAAAGCACATAAAGATTAAGTACCTTGACTAAGTCATTGGTAAAGTTAAGAATTTGAATGTTAGCAGTTTGACTCAACTCTATGCTTTTAGCCACTGCACTGTGCTGCTTCTCCATCAGCCAATGGTAGAAGTATACAATGTAACCCTTGGAAAGAATCCTGGTGGTCAAGAATTTACTAATTTCATCATTGATCCTCCAGGGTCATCTGGGTCATTCTTGCTGGAGTGCAATGGTATGATTGTACATCAAACTCCTGGACTCAAGAGATAATCCTACCTCAGCCTCCCAGTTAGCTAGAAACTACAGATGTGCACCACCATGTCTGTTTAGTTTTGTAAAACATTTTTTGTGGAGGTGGGGTCTGGCTATGTTACAGGAGCTGATCTTGAACTCCTGGCCACAAGCGATCTCTCCTGTCTCAACCTCTCAAAGTGCTGGGATTACAGATGTGAGCCACCACTCCTGGCTTCGGTCATTATTGTGATCATATATTTAATTGTTTTCAAAGAAATGTGCATTTATTAAATGTGCACATATTAGGAACCACATCCATCTTTATCTTATTGAATAATTAGTGCTTGGCCTTGTACCTGGGAAGTGGTTGGTGTTCAACAAATATTTGTTAAATAAATTAGTGAAAAAGAAAAAAAATGAATCAATATCTCTGAAAAGGTAGTTATCCAGTTTTCTGAAACATGTCTTATGGTAGGGAATTCACTAATTCAAAAGTCAATCAATTATAGTCATCCCTTGGTCTAAGAAGGCATCGGTTCCAAGACCCCCTCAGATACCAAAATGCTCACATACTCAAGTCCTGCAGCTGGCCCTGGAGAACCTGGGTGTAGGAAAAGTCAGCCTTCCTATTGGCGGGTTCCCATGCCGTGAATACTGTATTTTCCATCAGTTTTTGGCTGAAGAAAACCCGCATATAAACGGACCCACACAGGTCAACTCTATGCTGTTCCGGCTCAACTGTAATACTTCTTAGCACTGACAATATCGTCCTTCACATGTCAGATTTGACTGCTTTTCTTGTTTTACACTATCTCTTACTAAGTTACTAGTAAACCTAAACCTTACTAGCTTAAGTTTTTTTTTTTGGACTAAATCTGCTCAAGTCTGCTTTATTTTCAATCCCTATACCAGTCATTGCCCCATTAAAAATATTTTAAAGGGTGTTCAGAAAAGCAGAATGGGAGGAAGACATCAGAAATTTGGGGATAGGGTTATTGCCTATCTCCGTTTCAAGCACCCACTCTTACCCCACAGTAGAATGTGATCCCCACATACTATAATATATTGTCTAAATTCCACAAATTTATATTGTACCCTCATTCATTCATTCAACTAATATTTGTTTTACATACTATGATGTGCTGGAAGTGCTGCAGGAACATAACAGGCACAATCATTGCTCTCCTGGGGCTCATATAAGAAAGGAAGAAATGTCTATAATACCTGAAATGGCACCATGATGATTAAAAAATAAACTGCACATACCAACATAGTTGAGTTTATTCTCTGGCAGTGATAGTAAGAATAATAACAGTAAACTTAAGAAAAATCTTTACCATATGAAATTATACCCCTACCTCCTCATCTCTGATTATTCTGCAATTCCCAGGCAAATTCAGGTTTCTTCCTCTGCAAGGGCAGAGCAAAGAGGAACCAAGTTTATCACACCACTGGGTATATTTCTAAGTCTATTGGAGATTGGACAAATGATGCCCATTTGTCCTGGAGGTGTGATAGTTTTTACTGGCCTCCTGAGCCTCAGGACCACCCCAAAACTTTATACTTACAGTATCCTCTTCAGGGACACCTAGCCCAGTGCCCGGGAGCAACCGCTGAAATCCAGCTGCAGGCTTACTTGTCAAACTGTGATCTCTCCTGTGAGACTCTATCAGCCTCAAAGAAGAGACTCCTTCTTTTAACTGATCATTCAAGAGGGAGCATTCCCTTTGTAATTGGTCTACCTAGAGAATATTCTTTTTAGCAATATATCTACCTGGGTTGATTATATTTTTCTAACACTCACAAAGTCACCACATCCAATAGTGAAAATCCTGCTGAGACTGTTGCTTTTTCTTCCAGATACTTGGACAGCATTTTCATTACCTTTCTCTCCACTTTTCTCAGAATGTTGACTTCTTCAACAAACTCTCTTGGGAGTTAATATTTAAATGGGTTCTAATATATTCATACATTCTAGTATATATATATATGTGTGTGTGTGTGTATGTGTGTGTGTGTGTGTTTCCAAAGATTTCTTTTCAAGTCATTGACCCTTATTTACCTGACCATGTGCATTTGTTTATTTTTTCTAACATAGGAGAGGTCTAAAGTTAAGAAATGATATCCAGAAGTATAAAGGATGAGGAAATATTGTGTTGCACGGGGTGGTATGTTTAGTTTTCTGCCTTAGTGTTTACATACTTAGATTAGCATTGAAAGAAGGGAACTTTTTTATGTCTTGAGTAACCAAATTACCATTATAAATATGATGTACTTTTAGTTAACTAATAAAACTACTTGTTCAATGAACTTATTACTTGATATGATGGCAAAAATAATAACTTACCTCATAAGCTTGTGAGTTTATTAAATGAGATATTACATATGCAGTTCTTGGCAAGGTGCCTGGCAAACAAAGTTCAAAGGCATCCTCTGTATTAAAATGACTATACGCAGGCATTGTCATGGTAATCACAGGAAAAGGTCCCTGGGATGTTCCTCAGCGACAGACTGAGCCATTTATTCCACCCAGGTATCCCTTTACACAATCCTAAATTTAAGAGATGCAATTGAGCTCTTAGGTGCATTTTCTAAACTTAAGAGTTCATAGCTATACAGGAAAAAATAGTAGGCATAGGAAAGACAATAAAATAAAGTTCAATGCTAGAGAGTCACCAGGATTTTGATTGGCTAGAAAACTGTATAAAAACATTTTAGGCTGAGAGCATAAAAGTAAAGGCGGAATTTAAAAAATAGTGGGAAGCTTAGTTTTACAAAATAAATTACTACTCTAAAAAGAAGATAAAATGCAGAGTATCTATAAATTATAATTGATTTAAATTTTAAAATGTAATTCATATTGACTAGCCCTGCCTAACCCACACTTAAAGGTTTGAGAATAAATGCTCTTGCCGTTCATTTCAGAGCAGATCCCAAAAGATGCTTGGGACAATGACTTCCTATCATAATGACTAGTACTATTATTTTTATATTTCTTATCAACAATAGGATGGACACCCTTTAATGAAAATTGGCTAGTTGGATTATGTTGAAATGACTTTGGAAAGTTACTCCCTTAAAGTTTCCCTACCTGATTTTTCTCTGTTTTGTTAGTCCCTGGAAATCTCTGCTCTGCACATAATTATTCATGTGTAAAGGACAGAAGAGATGGGATTGTGTGAGAGAGGACATTGTGACTACCTCTAAATGTCTCATTTTGCATACCTAAATCAGTTTCACCTCACATCTCTCAGAGTCATCAAGAGAATAATTGAAATGTTTTGGAAACACCTACTCATTTCAAGTTGCAAAGGCTTTATTACTTTGGCAAGTGCTTCTTTGGCTACAGCAAATCTAAAATGTGAATCAGAAATGTGTTAGTGTTTCCAAAATCCATGCTGTCAAATTATTTCTTTAAATAAAATCAAAGTCAGCAAAAATGTGATTCTACAGTTGCTCTATCATGGTGAATTTCACTTATTTTCAGATTTGAAAAATTGTTAAGCTTTTAAAGGAGAATTCATTCCTATTTTGTTATTGATTTCCTTTTTTCTTATTCACAATGACAAAAAAAGGAAACCTCATTTTTATAAATCTTTGATTTTCTTGGAAATTGATGGGATTGGACATAAAGAAGGGCAGTGTTCCTCTCTGGGCTATCTATAAAGTCAAGTCTTAATTTTTTGCCTGGAATTTATGTGAATATTATATCAAGCTTTTTATAAATGTGTTTGGCACTAAGTCTTTGGTTTATTATAAATTGGTTTCCACATGAAATGCTTTATATGGTATAATAAATTGATTGCCACTGTATATTGGTTTGTGTTTATAATATATTGCATTGACTGAATAATAAATCTTTCTTTTCAGCAATTATTTTTATTGGTGTGAATAAATTATATTGGTTTCACAGTGAGCCAAAACGTTTTAGTTCTAAATTATACTTTCTTTGTCAGGTGATTTTGAGTTTAACATTTAATTTAAAGGTTAAGAAAAAATATATACATATATGAATATTGTCTCTTTTATGACAATTACATCATTTTTTTGCAGATAACAATTTACTCAAAAGCTTCATTATATTAAAATTAAAGATATTTGATTTAGTTATTGTCGGGTTTTACATAGCCTATGTTAGTTTGTGTTTCAATGTTTGATATAGTTGCTGCACTGAATGCATTTTATTGTTTTCTTGAATTTGGACTAGAGTATATGATCTATAAAAAGTCACATCTCAATATAAGGAAGAACACTGTGAGAATTATAGTTTTTCAAAAATTATAGGAATTAACTCAACCTTTGAGATAGACTTTGATATAATATCGCTATGTTTAATAGTAATATGATATTGTATTAGAGTTGGAATCCTTGCATTTGTTACAGGTTTGGTTTAGAAGGTTTTTGAAATGTGAAGATTCTATCATTTCTGAAGTTTATGAAATTCAATAATTCCGAAACATCACTACTTAACATTAATTCTTTCAACCAGCAGTAACTAAGCAACTACTTTTTGCCTTCAGGATGCTTGCAATCTAAGGTAGTACCTGAGGCATGTATGGATACAAATGAGTGTAAAATAGTAATACAGATGTTATAACATAAAGAAGTACAGATAAAAGAAGAAAACAAAGGAAAAAGTAGTCATTTTTATTGTAAACAAGAGGTCAGAGAGATTTCAAAGTGTGAGAGAAAGTCCTCTTTGTACAAGGAACTGACCCTAGGGAGGGCTGCATAGAATGCAAGGTAGTAGACAAATTGGGGAAGGTTCAGCATATTGCACCATTGAACCTGAGGAGAGTGTCTGTATAGTCTTATCTAACAAAGTGACATCCTCAGATTTATATTTTCTAGCATCTATTCTGTTAGCAATCTAACAAACTTATTAATAGAAAATACGAATCAGAAGCAGGAAGATTAGTGGAGATATTTTTTGCCATCATGTGGATGAAATACGATAAAGATTTAAATTAAAGCATAGCTTTGGAGATGGTGGAGAATGAATGAATTCAAAAATAGTAAGGAGAAATCTATACTTCTTGGTGACTTTCTGTAGGTAGAAGGTCACATAAAGACCTAAGTTTTGGTGCATTCACTGACATGTGAAGTACAAGAGGAGAGACATGTTCTGGGTTGAGAAGATTTGTCTGCGTGTTTCAGAATATACTGAGTTTGAGGGGGTTGCTGGACTTCAAAGGGGACAGGCTAGTTAGATATAAGATGCAGGGGTCCTCAAATTTTTTAAACAGGGGGCCAGTTCACTGTCCCTCAGACCGTTGGAGAGTCAGACTATAGTTTAAAAAAAACTATGGACAAATTCCTATGCACACTGCACATATCTTATTTCGAAGTAAAAAAACAAATGGGCAAACACACCTTCATGTTGCCCACGGGCCGTAGTTTGAGGGCTCCTGGAGAGATTGGGTAAACATTTGGAATGGTGTTGAAGACTTTTGGCAAACTAAAGATTAAATAGTGCATAAGAGTATAACAAAAGGACACATTTTAAAATGGCTCATAACATATTAATACTTTTGTAAAGAAAGAATACAAAAAATAAAAAAAGTTAGAAGACCAGAGATAGGTCTTCAGGTAATGCTGACAAGAATCAGGAAGAGGAAGAGGAAGAGTATTAAGTAAGATATTTATAATTATCCTATAGTATCCATTCTCCTGTCATTTTATGTCAGAAACTTCCTAAGTTTAGCTGGGTTCTTAGCTAACCAAGATAAAAGCATATTTTGATGTGACTAAGTCCCAGCCAAGGGGATATTAACAGAAATAAAACATGCAACTTCCCAATGCCTTTTTTTTGTTATTTATTTTTTTACTTCAGCATATTATGGGGATGCAAATGTTTAGGTTACATATATTTCCTTTGCCTCACCCGAGTCAGAGCTTCAAGTGTGTCCATCCCCCAGCCGGTGCACACTGCACTCATTGGGTGTGTATAAACCCCTCCCCTCCTCCCCCCTCCTGCCTGCCTGACACCGGATGAGTGTTATTACTAAATGCACACATAAGTATTGATCAGTTGATACCAATTTGATGGTGAGTACATGTGGTGCTTGTTTTTCCATTCTTGTGATACTTCACTTAGTAGAATGGGCTCCGGCTCTATCCAGGATAATACGAGAGGTGCTAGACCACCACTGATTTTTGTGGCAGAGTAGAACTCCATGGTAGACATATAGCACATTTTATTAATCTAATCATGTATTGATGGGCACTTGGGTTGTTTCCACAACTTTGCAAATGTGAATTGTGCTGCTATAAACATTCGAGTGCAGGTATCTTTTTTGTAGAGTGTCATTTGTTCTTTTGGGTAGATGCCCAGTAGTAGGGTTGCTGGATCAAATGGTAGATATACTTGTATCGCTTTAAGGTATCTCCAAATTGCTTTCCACAGAGGTTGAACTAGTTTGTAGTCCCACCAACAGTGTAGGAGTATTCCTGTCTCTCTGCATCCATACCAACATTTATTGTTTTGGGACTTTTTGATAAGGCCATTCTTACTGGGGATAATTGATATCTCATTGCAGTTTTGATTTGCATTTCCCTGATGATTAGAGATGTTGAGCATTTTTTCATATGTTTGTTGGCAAGTTTTCTGTCTTCTTTTGAAAAGTTTCTGTTCATGTCCTTTGCCCAGTTTTTAATAGCGTTGTTTGATTTTTTCTTGCTGATTTTCGTGAGTTCTAAATAGATTCTAGTTATCAGCCCCTTATCAGATGTGAAGGATGTGAAGATTATTAATTTCATCAGATCCTATTTATTTATTTTTGTTGTTGCTGTGATTACCTTTGGCATCTTCTTCATAAATTCTTTGCCTAGGCCAAGGTCTATGAGAGTTTTTCCAACATTTTCTTCTAGAATTCTTAAAGTTTCATGCCTTAGGTTTTAGTCTGTTATCCACCATGAGTTGATTTTTATGAGAGGCGAGAAGTGTGGATCCTGCTTCAGTCTTCTGGATTCTCAGTTCTATTCCACTGGTCTATGTCCCTGTTCTTATGCCAGTGCCATGCTATTTTAGTTACTATAGCCTTGTAGTATAGCTTAAAGTCTGATAAATTGATGCCTCTCAATTTGTTCTTTTTGCTTAAGATTGTTTTTGCTATATGGGGTCATAAAGTGTAGAGTTATTTTTTCTAGATCTGTGAAAAATGACATTGGTTTTTTTTTCCTTTTTTTTTTATTTCAGCATAGTATGGGGGTACATATATTAAGGTTACATACATTGCTCTTGCCTTCCCATCTCCCTTGAGTCAGAGCTTCAAGCGTGTCCATCCCCCAGACAATGCACATCGCATTTATAATGTGTGTGTATATATATATATGTGTGTGTGTATATATATATATATATATATATATACCCATCCCCTTCTACCCCCTCCCACCTGCCCAACACCAGATAATTTTTTTTTTAACATTTTGGTTAGATTTTATAACTTTAATTTTCCCCAGCAAGAGTTAGAGTTATGCCCTTCCTCTGCACACTGTTCGCCACATCCCTCAGATGTGGGTCTACCCCCCACCCCCGAATCTCTGGTGAACACTACCACCTTTTAAGCACCATATTGATAATTGGTCAAACACAAGATCAGAAAAATGGGCTTCACATGTACTCGCCATCAAATTGGTACTGACATTGGTATTTTAATAGGGATTGCATTGAATCTGTAGATCACTTTGTATAGTATAGACATTTTAATAATGTTGATTCTGCCGACCCATGAGCATGGTATGGTTTTCCACCTGTTTATGTCATCTGCTATTTCCTTCCTCAGTGTTTCATAGTTCTCCCTGTAGAGGTCTTTCAACAAAATCCTAGCAAACTGAATTCAGGTGCTTATCAAAAAAATAACCCATCATGACAAAGTAGGCTTCATCCTAGAGATGCAGGGATGGTTTAGCATAAAGAAATCTATACATGTAATTCAACACATAAATAGAAGTATAAACAAAGACCATAGGATCATTATAATAGACACAGACAAATCATTTGACAAAATCCAGCACTCTTTTATGATATGAACACTTAACAAAACAGGTATAGATGGAACTTACCTAAAAATGATACAAGCCATAGATGACAAACCCATACTGAATGGGAAAAAATTGAAAGCATTCCCACTTGGAGCTGGAACCAGACAAGGTTGCCCACTATCTCCACTTCTATTCAACATAGTGCTGGAAGTCCTAGCCAGAGCCATCAGACAAGATAAGAAAATCAAAGGCATCCAAATGGGGGCAGAAGAAGTCAAACTATAACTCTTTGCTAACAATATGATGTTATATCTAGAAATCCCCAAAGATTCTGCCATGTGACTACTAGAATTGATAGACAGATTCTGCAAAGTCTCAGGTTACAAAATAAATGTACAGAAATCAGTGGCATTCCTATACACCAACAGCAGTCAAACTGAGAACCAAATCAAAGACTCTATACCCTTCACAATAGCAACAAAGAAACTAAAAATACTTAGCAACATATTTAATTAAGAAGGTGAAAGACCAGGTGCTATTTTTATAGGGAAGTCATTTCTGCTCCATCTCTCTTTAACTCCTGCCTCTGGGCCAGAGGTGACCTACCTTCATGGATCCCTGAATTATCTCATGGAGTGGAGAAGCATATATACTCTGAACTGCTTGCCTATCTTTCAAGTGTTATGTGAAAGAAAAGTATTTTTTTAATCATCATTAAATGACTGTACTTTGCGGTCCATGCAATTCAAATATTTAAATAAAGAGACTGAACCAGAGTGGCATTTTAAATCTCATATAGTAATTTGAAAGTATGAAAACTAATAAATCTTGCCTTGTTAAGTACATATTAATCTTTTATTAGTTGCTATTTTTGGCATGACATGTGGCAAGTATAATTTTGATTTTTTAAAAATTATTTTGGTTTTCTTTGGAGCCTAGTGTAAAGATAAACCATGCTAGGTGTGCATCTGAACCACCTGACAAACTTTTAATTACACAGAATATGATGCAAGTCTTTAGGGAATTCTGATTAAAATTTATTTTTAAAAGATAAATATTTACAGAAAGTACAGAACAAACCCCCATGATACGTTGCTAACCAAAGAGGATTCTATATTGGGAGCAGTTCATTGCAAAAAAGTATTAGATGAAATTTACTAGGCAAATGTAACCTAAGACAGGGTTGCCATGCAAGATGTTATAAAACAATATTCAAGACAAAATCATAAATGGAAAAAGATGCCTCATTGTATATAAGTTTAATTCCCATGAGAACATATTTGTCAAGAAACATTGTGCACCAATGGGAGAACATCACATATAAAGTATAGAAATTGTTTGAAATGTAAGGGGAAAATAAAAAAGCATATAAACACATGATGCTTCAAGCCCATCAAAACACAAATAAGTGGATTATATATTTAGTTAATAAATGTAGATCAAACATTACACTCTATGAACACAGAAAACAACTTATTTTTAATCATTCAAAAAACTAATGAGGAAAAATTGTCAGACAATACATAATATTTAAATAGGAGCAGTTTGTACACTGGCTGTGGCATAACCACTGATTAATCTTATTGTATTATATTCATAATAATTTCATTAAATCATTCTTTTGTCACCCTTTTTCTTTCTGTATTAAATTCTATTTTGTTAACATTGCTTTTATCTTTCCTTGTATCAATCAAGTGTGTTTTGTTTAGCTTTATGTTCTAAAATTATTTGTGTGGCTCTCATATTTGTTGGTTAGCTACATTTAATTAAAATAGCTTTAATCATAATTCCTCTAAGTAGCATTGTCAATTTTAAGATGGTTAAAGTCGGGCCAAAATTTCTTTATAAGTTCACAAGTTTAAATTAAATTTTTGCTGTTCTAAATTTTCACTACATACTATAATATGATAATGCAATCCAGGCTTTCAGAACAAGATTTTGTTCTCATACTACTTTTGACCAAAAGAAAAAATAATTCTTTAAAAGAGAATTTTTGACATTTGCAATTAGATTTTTTTTTGTAAGAAATGTACAGTAAGTATTTGTATGTAGGTCATACATGTCTTAATTGTCATATTTATTGTGGAAGAGTTTCTTAGTCCTATTAAACTATTTTACATTAAATTAAATCATGCCTCATGCACTCCTAAGGTCAAAGGCACAAATCTCCGTATATATTATTAGTGAGAAAATTGATACAGATTTACATATTTAAAATTGTACTGCAAAAGTTCTATAACTGTGCTGTACAATAATATAGTCACTAGCCACATGGGGGTATTTAAATTTAAATAAAATGACATTTAATATTTAATTCCTCAGTTTCATTAGCCATATTTTAAGTGATAATAGCCACATGTATCTAATGGCTACTGTATTTGACAGCATGAATATAGAACATTTCCATTATCACAGAAAGTTCCATTGGACATCATTTATTCAAAACAAGAATTTCTAGCAATAGATTTGTTCTAGTCTCATATCCTAAATTCAAAGTCTATGTAATACAAATTATTTTTCCATGGAAAAATGGTTTGTATGTCATGTAACATCAAGTGTTAGGTAAATGCTTTGTTTGATAATAGAAAACATTTTGAAAAGACAATGTTAGAAAAATTTAAATAGCCTTATTATAACAGGATTTCATATAGTCTTGGTAAACAATGTGCTTGAACACTTTGGCTCTTCAAATTCATATGACCATAGGACATCCATATAACCTTTTCTCTATTGAAAGGTCCTTTATAAAATAGGATCTATTCAATATGTTATTCCAACAACCATCAAAGAGATAAAAAGACATTAAAAAATATTTTGGAAAGCATTTGCTTAGACAAGGACAAAATCATCAAGACATATATATTGTGCTCATTTTAGGCAATTATACTTCTATTTTATAAAATTCTTTATTGCATTTATGAAGACCTTGCTAATTACTATAGCCTTTAGAAGATCTATATTATCAGATAAGACAATAAATGGCATCATATAGAGACCAACTTATCACAGTGTACCAGGGTGTATATTTGATTGTATCATTGATTTACTAGGGTATATATTTCTAGTGCAATATAATGATTTGCTTCAACTTAAGGAATCAGTAAAAAGGATAATACTTACTCACACATTTTCTCACCAATTCATTCTTCTCTATTCTTAAATTTCCTTAAAAGTTACTTTCTTATAAAGTCTTTAATATTTTTTAAATAACTGATTAAATATTCTATTACTACCAGTAGCTAATATTTACAGAATTTTTACTGTGTCTTAGGTAATGCACTGATCCTTTTCATAATATCATTGAGTTATCTTCCTAATAATCTTTATAAAATTAAATGTCTTCACTCATTTTGCATATGAATAATATGGTACTTGGAGTGATCAGTTTGCCCATATATATAGTGTTAGTCAGTGAAAAGGGTGTGAACCAAGATTTTTCTAACTCCAAAGACCATGTTTTTTCCATGATTTTATATAGTTCCTCGAGCCTCACATGATTATTTCCATTTTCAGATGCCTTTTTAAAATTAGACTTGATGATGTATTTCTGAAATATTTCTAAGTTTACCTCATTTTTATCAGTAGTCATATGCATGCTTCATGATGTGAGGCTCTGTGCTTCTATTCTTGATTGTTTTTCCACGAAGAATGTCCACCATCATATATTTTAACTTTTCACATTATTTACTCCTCAGGGAAAGTATCCATTCTTCCAGAATGCCTTCTCCAATTCTAGATGGAAGTAGCTACTGAGTCATATATATGTATGTTTGTATGTGTCTATCTATCTGTCTGTCTATAGTAGGGATCAAGGGAAAACTTATATTTTGCCCTTGAAAATCAATTGACAAAAGTAAGATTAATAGGAGAAATAGCATACCAATTTATTAGCATGTACATGGGAGAATCACAGAGTAATTGCCTCATATCCCAATGTGATACATATGTTTACCCAACTTCTTAGGAGAAAAGGAGATAGGGAAGTTTGGATAATTTTAGTGAGTAGCAAATAATTTTTAGGGAGAAGTGAATGGACTTGGAAAACACATAATGGCTTGGGGAAAAGTCTGTTGGGACTGTAAAGAAGACAATGGCTGGTAAATGACTCTCTTTAAAATACTGAATGGGACCAAAAGACTGTCCAGGTGCATTGAAAGACTTCAGTCTTTCTTCCTGAATATGTATTCAGTCAATAGAAACTCAGGGAAGGAACCAGAGATAATTGTTTTTTTCTCTGGCTGGTCCAGACCCTTTAGGCAGATAAGGCAACTTCAGAGAACAACTTTGTCCTGTGCTTTGGGAAAGAGAGGATTGAGAAACAGGAGTTGGTAGGGAGAGGTCAGAGAGAACTTGAAGCTGCTTCTTCAGTTCAGCATGTGAAAGTGCCATAATTGGGGTATCAGTTTCTGAGCCCCAGCACTACTATTATCTAATTATCAGCATGATCCTTTGCCACCTGTTATATCTTCCTTTTATGACTTTACTAAAATTATATATTTTTTAACATCTCTATATTCGTAAAATTACTGCATGGGAGTTGATGGATAAATATTTTTTGAATAAATAGCTATAATCTATTTGTCAAAATTATCTTAGAGTTCTTTTAGGGTAGCTTTTTTTTTAAAAAAAATAGACTTTTTTACAGCAGTTTTAGGTTCACAGCCAAATGGAGTAAAAGGTACCGAGATTTCCCATGTAACCCCACCTCACACATGAACAACTTCCCCATTATCAGCACCCCACACCAGAATGATACATTTGTTAAAATTGATGAGCCACTTAGATACATCATCATCATTCAGAGCTCATAGTTTACATTTGCGTTCACTCGTTGTATTGTGCATTCTATGAATTTGGAAAATTTATAATGACATGTATCTACTACTAAAATATCATACAGAATAGTTTCACTACCCTAAAAATTCTCTGTGTTCTGCCTATTCATTCCTCCTTCCCTTCTAAACCCTACCAAGCACTGATTTTTTTTTTACTGTCACCATAGTTTTAACTTTTCCAGAATGTCATATTATTGAAATTACACAATATGCATACTTTTTAGACCAACTTCTTTCACTTAGTAAAATACATACAAGTTTTGTTTGTCTTTTTATGGTGTGACCACTCATGTCTCATTTGCATAGAATAATATCCCACGATCTATATGTGCCACTGTTTATTTATCCATTCATCTACTGAAAGAGATCTTGGTTTCTTACAAATTTTTACAATTATGAATAAAGCTGCTGTAAACATCTGTGTGTGAGTTTTTGTGCAGACGTAAATTTTCAACTCTTTTGAATAAATACCAATGAGCATGATTGCTGAATCATATTTTAAGGGCAAATTTAGTTTTGTCAGATACTGCCAAACTGTCTTCCAAAGTAACTGTATCATTTTGCAATCCCATCAGCAATAAATGAATTCCTGTTGTTCAGCAACCCCACCAGTATTTGATGTCATCCAGTGTTCTGGATTTTGGCTATTCTGATAGGTGTGTATTGGAATCTCATTGTTGTTGTAATTTGCATTTCTCTGATGATGAATAATGTAGAACATCTTTTTATATGCTTATTTGCCATCTGTATACCTTTGGTGAGATGTCTATTCAAGGTTTTTGCCTATTTTTTAAATCAGGTTGTTTTCTTACTCTTGAGTTTCAAGGGTTCTATGTATATTTGCATACCAGTCCTCTATTAGATATGTCTTTTACAAATACTTTCTTCCAATCAGTGGCTTGTCTTTTCATTCTGTTGATATTGTCTTTTGCAGAGAAGAAATTTTTAATTTTAATGTCTGGGTTATCAATTATTTCTTTCATGGGTTGTGTCTTTGGTGTTATATCTGAATAGTCATCACCAAACCCTAGGTCATCTAGATTTTTTATGTTATCATCTAGCAGTTTTATAGTTTTACACATTACGTTTAGGTCTATGATCCATTTTGAATAAATTTTTGTGCAAGGGTAATATCTGTCTGGTTTCATCTTTTTGCATCTGAGTATCTGGTTGTTTCAGTACAATTTGTTGAAAATACTATTTTTTTCTCCATTGTATTTCCTTTCCTCCCTTGTCAGAGATCAGTTGACTAAATTTATGTGGGTCTACTTCTGGGCTCTCTATTCTGTCCTATTGATCTATTTTTCTATCCTTTAGCTAATAGCATTTAGGGTAGCTTTTTATACATCCTCCAGGTTAATTTTATAAGTCCAACTTAGTCATGCAATTGTATGCCATGAACTCATGAAACTATTATAAAAGACAGCATTGAGTCAATGGAATTAATCCATTTTTACTATGATTTATTGTAACTAGTCTTGCTTTTGTTGCTCACCATACCCTTTTTTACTTCTCCTTCATTTCACATAAAAAACCCTTCTTTGTCACCATCTCTTCTTCACCAAAAGCAATGTGTTTTATGCTGTATTTTACCTTGTTTGACCTCAGCAGGCTCTTATAGGGCATTAGTTTTTTTTTTTTTCTTCCATTTCATATATCTCATCCATGGATTAGAGAAACTTTATTCCATAATGTATTTTTCTCATCTCAGATTCCCCTCTACCCTCCTGTCCAGGGAGTAATAAAATATTAGAGACTGCTTTGTCAGCTCTTTTAAACTTAAACAATAGATCTAAGATAAAATTGTACTATGCTTTTAACATAGTAACAGTGATTAATTTGTTCATTCATTTACTCAGTTAAGAAAAATTATTGAATAACACATGCTATGTTTTATAGCATGTATGCAAAGATAATGTCAGATTCTGTCTCCATGAAAAGGAAAATTACAGTCCAATGTCCTTCATACCATCTACTGATACTATACTGAAATTGATCCATCAGGCATATAACAGCTCAGACTGAGTCTAATTGCATAAATTTAACAATGTGTTTGATCATTTATTTCATTGACTAAACTAAAATATCTTTAGCCCTTGTGCAATTTATCTAAAAATATTATTAAAGCATGAGCATATATTTTATTTAACTAAAAATCGAATTACAACAATTTTAATATACTTATAAATATCATGCTATAAATCACCATGCAATCAAAAATAATTTCAAAGTATCATAGGTAAAATATCGGCATATTTTCACATCCACAGGATTATTAGAAACTGACAACTATAGACTGACTCAATCTCCTATGTGTGTAGGTAGAGTGCCTTGTGTAATTTGATAGAAAGTTATGGGTGGAACAGTTAATTCTAAGAAACATTGTGGGAACATTCATATGAATACAAGCTTTAAAAAAATGTTAACCTCCTTTCTTTTGCTGAAGCTTTTCATACCTTGTTGGATTACTCACCTAGAATTTCTGAGCTTTCTTCTAATGCCATCAAGCTTCAAAGTGTCCATTAGGTCTGTAGAAGTTTTACTTCATGAGGAAGACACCCACAGGTGGCTCCTGGCAACTGTTCTTGGAGCAGATACCCCCTGGCAATGGGACTTCATACTGGTAGTTTCCTCTAAGGACTGGCAGCAGATCTCATCACTTCTGTTGGCTCTAGTTGATATTAACTCTCTGCATATTCTAGAGTATGTTCCTCTTGGCAGAAACAATTCTCAGCAATATATTAATAATTTGATACACCTCTCAGAGAGGGTCCCCGTGTCTTGTCTCCTCAAAAACTTGCCGATAACCTGAGTAGTTAGTCTCTACTCTCGACATGACCTCTGCAGTTCTCAGTACCTCTGCAGTACTCCTGGCTGAGTTTTCTAACCAATTCACTAGCATTGCAAATCTCTTTCAAGAGCCAATTCAAAGTTTTCTAGTTATGCCAATCTGTATCAAGGTATAATAACATTTTTAAAATACCATGCAGTGTTATTTCTTAGGTCTCTTTTCAGTATCTTTAATTTTCTTACTTTATCATAGAGTGTAAAATGAGTTTGCTGTAATACCTTTTAGCTGAGTGCATGGTTTTATATTATCAAATATCAAGTATTATCTTTCTAGGAAATTTCAAAGGAGAGTGAGCAAAATTCAAACCCAGATATGTAAAAATCTGATAAAAATTTACACATTTTTCTCTAAAATCTTAAATAAGCACCTAGAAAAATTATGTCTAGAAAGACCCTAAATATCTCACTGTGGCAAGCAAACCAAAATTAAATGCTACGTTATAGCAATGTGAAAAAAGAAATGTAAATAAAAATGATAATGATAAATATAATTGTCGTTGATTTGTTTAGCACTTTCTATGTATCAGTTTTGTACATATATGAAAGTGGTATATGTAATTTCTAATAAAGTAACAGTGTAAACTAAAATGATTCTTATTTTATTGAAAAAGAAATGGATGTGTGAATGAGATAAATGAAATCAGACAAACTTTTGTTCAAATCCTCAAAACAAAAACTTTATCTTCTTTCCCAAACCTACTATTCCCGGTCTTCTTCTTTGGGCAACTACATTGACACTTCTCTTTCTTCCTCACTTCATCTGTAAATTCTGTTGGCTCAATCTTCAAAACAAACCCCACATCCAAAACAAATATCTCTCGCCTTGGTCACTGTGGCCCCACAAGTCAAAGCCACCACCAGCTCTAGCCTAGAGTCATGCACTGGCCTCCATCTTGCCTCATGGACTCCACTGTTGCTCTCCATAGAGTCTATCGTTCACAGAACATCAGAATGCTTCCTTTAAGCACTAGAGGTTGGATAATGTCAATCTCCTGTCCCCAAATCTTTTAAAATCTTTCCATTTCACTCCGATTTAAATCCAAATCTTTAATGAGTAACTGTAAAACATAATCATACTTCATCGCCATCCCCTGTCCCCATCTCTTACTCCACACTGGCCATCTTGGCCTTCAGGTCAAGCACGCTCCTTCCTCAAAAACACTGTGCTTGTTCTTTATTTCTTTTGTTTTGTTTTAAGAAGTTTAACATTACTACAATATTTTTATTGTTATTTATTGTTTTTAAGGCACAATAATTGTGGGGGGGGGAAACAGAAGAAATGGCCAGGTGCAGTGGCTCATGCCCATATCTTAGCACTTCAAGACACTTAGGTGGGAGGGTCCTTTGAGGACAGGAGTTTGAGACCTGCCTGAGCAACATAGTAAGACTCCACATCTATGAAAAAAAAAAAAAAAATAGAAAATTAGCCAGATGTGGTAGTGTCTTCCTGTAGTCCCAGCTATTCAGGAGGCTGAGGCAGGAGGATTGCTTAAGCCCAAGAGTTTGAGGTTGCAGTGAGCTATGATGATGTCACTGCATTCTAGCCTGGGCAACAGAGCAAGACCCCATCTCAAACAAAAAAAGAAAGAAAAGAAAAAAAAATCCCAATTATAACTCAATATGATAAAATCTATGATAATTTTGGTGTACAGTGATGCAATGTGAAAGTACATAGACAAGATACTGAATGTAGTGGGTAGGATGTGGAAGTGGTAGGCAATTCTCCCCAAAAGAAGTGATGGTTTAAGCTGAAGTGTGGAGGATAAGAAGTGTGCCCAGCAAATTTGAAAGGGAGAAATATTTTGCTATAAACAGAAGCAGGCACTTTCTACTAACTAAGACAAAAGGGAAAATCTGATGTGTAGTGAGAAGGACATATAGTTGCAACTATTATAGAACCCAGAATGTATGTGCTTGCTCTTGGACAGTGAAGAGCAATGTATGTTCACAAAGATTATTCCATGACTACAGTATTCCTTCTAAATGCAAATAGTTTGAATCTGAAAAGAAAACATAATTTTCAAATTAAATAACCAAGCTCATTAGTGAATGAAGTTCATTAACATACACTATTTGGAAAATGAAAATGGAAATTATATTTAAACAAAGAAGACTTGTTTCCTAAAAGATAAAGAACTAACACACACACACAAAATAGGAAGATGGAGAAAACTTTAATAAAATGGACAAATAATCCTCTTCTGAGCTATAAGTATGAACTCTTTCTCACTTCTAATACTTAAGAGTATATGTCTGTCAAAGATGGGGGGTTGTATTCACCTTCTATTACTGTTGTAATAAATTATCACAAACTTAGTGGCTTAAAACCACACAAATTTATTGTTTTATAATTCGGTAGGCCAGAAGTATAACATAGATCATACTCTGAGGGAGAATCCATTTCCATGTATTTTCTGGTATTGTGTTCCTCATTTTCTACTTTCTGTATCTTCAAAGCTAGCAATGACAGTTTGAGTCTTTTCACATTGCCTCACTCCAACCTCCACTTCTGCCTCCTTCTTCCATTTCTGAGGGACTTTATGAATACATTAGGCCTATCCAGTTGACTACGCTAATCTCCCATTTGAAGGTCAGCAGATTAGCAACCTCAATTCTATCTGCAACTTTATTTCCCCTTTGCTATGTAATCTACTATATTCATGGGGTCTAGTGATATGGATATCGTAATTTTAAGAGATGAGGCATGATTTTTTTTTTCCTACAGGGTGGAATGTTTGTGTGTGTGTCCTTTTTCTTTTGATTAAAATGTCTACAATTTTGTATATTTGTTTAGTCTACTGCCTATCATGGTAGTAAATAGATCTGGACAAATTTAGGAAAACCTGATCATATCCTACACGTTTCTTTTCATGAATCTAAACAGACTAGTTTAATAACAGGGAACCAACCACTCATGAGCCACTTACTTTCCAGCCGACATTGTATTGTGTCCATGGTGTCAACGGAAAAAAGCCAAACTCTGTAAAATAATTTTAAAGAGATTTATTCTGAGCCAAATTTGAGGACCATGACCCGGAGCCACTGCCAAGAAGCCTTGGGCAAGTGGACTCCCTGTGGCTGGGTTACAGTTTGGTTTTATACATTTTCAGAGAGACAGGGGTTACAGGTAAAGTCATAAATCAATACGTGGGAGGCATACATTGGTTTGGCCCCAAAAGGTGGGACATCTTGAAGCGGGGGGGGGGGGGGGGGGGGGGGGTTAACGGGTAAAGGTGTTTTTAAAGTATTTTTTGGGTGTTTTTTAATTTTTTTCTTCAACTTGGAGTCATACCATTTTTTAATAAAATGGTCCCCCCCCCCCCCCACCAGCTGACTGAATGGACCCTCTCATGGCCAAAGGAATATCCTAAAGCAAAATTGCCTGTCAGGAGGAGGGAGGTCAGACATGCCTTATCATTCCCCCCTCCCTTCTTAGGGACTTCCTTTGTAACCCATTAACAGGCCTAAGGATATGCAAGACAAACTGCAGGTCCTCAATTTACACAACAAATCTATGTCCTGTGGCTTATCTCTGATAACAGTCCCTTAATGTTAAAACATTCCAAGCCTTTAGACAAAGCTTCATGTCTTTAACCAACTACAAGCCAAAAAATCTTTAAACTCACCTATAACCTGTACGCCCGGGGGGGGGGGGCGCCCGCCCGCGCCCCGGGGGGCCCGGGGGGGGCCACGCCGCCCAGACCCGGGCCAGCCGAGTCAGGCTGACAAATGGTAAATTCCCACTAAGCAGCTTTTGTTAACCAAATAAAGTGGTGGCTTACTTCCCAACCTGATTCCTGTAT
>CAUYPO010094042.1:0-12725 GCA_963574435.1 Cheirogaleus major | reverse complement strand
TCGCTGTAGTGTTTTCATTGGCATTGGCTTTCAGTGGCTGGGATTGTCAGGAGCTAGGAACATTTGGCCCAGGCCCGGGAGCATGTCTAGCCTAATCAGCCCTAATCAGTCACATGGTTGTGCAGTTGGTACAGCTCTGATGGCATCGTCCTCAGGTGCCCCGGCAACATGTTCCTCTCCTCTTGGAGTGGCCTGAGTCATCTCGTGTGGCAGACAGTGTTCATTATTGTCACCATCACAACCAGACACTCATCAAGCACTTACTATGTGGAGGGCTCTGTGTTAGGGGTTCATGACCAAATGGCCAGCATAGGCCAACATCGTGTGAACACAGGATGGTAGAAGCACTTGACATAGAGACATACATGTTTTCCACACAGATTTGGGGAGGGGAGTGTCCCAAGGCCCTGGCTCTTTAGTTCTCTAGCATGGACAATACAGCAGCAACACAGGTACCAGGTGATTTCCAAACGCCTGCTATATCCAGATCTTCCCTCTGAGGAAAGGGCAAACAGTATCCGCAAGTCAGAAAGGCCCCATACAATTTATTACTGCAGGATCAGAATTGTTCCCAGGTATCGAGGGTCTGGATCCAACCAAAATTCATTCATGCCAATCAATAACCAAAGGAACAAATCCCACAACATGTCATTCCTTCCTTCCTTCCTTCATTCATTCTCTCATTTATTTCTCCCTCCAATGAACATTTACCACACATCCACTATGTGTTACGTTCCATGCTTGGTGTTAGGAATGTAAAGAAAACAAGACATAGCCCCTAATGGAGACAGACAAGTAAACACTTGGTTGTCATACCATGAAATAAACAACATAATTCATTTATTTAACAAATATTTCTTGAACATCTACCATGTGCCAGGCACTGTTCTAGGCACTGGGGTTACAACCATGCACGAAAAAGACAAATGCCTGCCCTCGTGGAGCTGGCAGATATAGACTACTTTAGAAGTCCAGAGGAGAAAGCAATGAATACTGGCTGGTGGAGTCTGGGAAGGCTTGCAGAGGAGGAGTGATCTGAGCTGGGTCTTGAAGGACTATGCCCTGACAGAGAGGCAGGGAAGGGCATTCCGGGAAAAGCCATAGTACAACCAAGCTTGGAAATATGAAAGTGAACAGCAGAGTTAGGGAATAGTCAGTGGGACTGCAGACCACGTGCAGGAGGAGGAACACAACATGAGGCGTGTGGAGCTGTCTCCCGATATAGGGTGCAATCAGATGAAATAGCCCAAAGCCCAGGTCTCTGCATTTCTCTGAGAGCCAACCCTGGCTAGAGTTGAAAGGGCGCCCAACACCACCTCCTCCTGTGGTTGTTAGTCGGTTTGGGCCTTACCCAATGGTCCAATGACCTCAGCCCCAGGCTTGTAACCTTAGAGTGGGCTCAGCATTCCTTGCTAAGAGCCTTTATTTAAAAGGAAGGTCTGTCCTTGAAAAGCCAATAAAATCAAATTTAACTCTAGACCTTTAGGGTCAAGTCATTTTTTAATGACAATAATTTTTAAATTGGCTGAAAATAGAAAATAGCCTGTACTCTAAAAATGGACTCTGTAAACAATGCTTTGGTTATTATGATTCCTATTTAATACTTGTCAAGTGGATTTTGTTGGTTGGTATAGAAACTAGCCAGCTTTTATATTTTAATATATTTCATGACCCAAAATAAATAGTTGGACAGGATCACCTTAGAGTGCTCTTTAAAACCTTCTGGTAAGTCAGGTAGCTTGGAGCACATTACCTCACCTCTCCAAGACTCAGTTTCACCAGCTGTGAAATAGAGTGAATAATAATACCTACCTTTTAGGGCTATTGAGAAGATCAGGAAGGTTCCTCCATGTAAAGTGCTTAGCACAGCGTCTGGCGTATCAGAAGTCAAAATAATGAGCTATGATCCTGATTATGTAGTTTTAGAGAAATTACTGGTACCTGGTTGTATTGATTGTTTAATCAGCTGAAGCACGCTTAACTTAATTCAATCCGGCTAGCTCTAGAAACTCTGAAAAGAACCATAGCCCCTAGTAGAAGGTTTGAGAAGTGATATTGTAGTTCAACCAAGAAAAGATGATTTCCAAGTTTCCTGGTGGACCAACCGAAGCACTAACCAGTGATGGGGTGTGATATAATCCAAGACAGACAGAGAAGCATGGGGCTGAAGTGGGATTACAATTTCAATGGCCAAACTCCCAACTTTCTCTCCTAATTGGCAAATCACGTGCTTCTACCCAGAAGCCCAAGTGCCATAACCCTGCTCCACCCACCCCCCTTAACTTCTAGGGTAAAGCCATTACAAAGCTCAATTTTTATAACAAATGGACTCCTGAACCCTGAGCTTAATTGCAAAAGTGAAAGGAGATCTTTTGCTTTTACAGGTCTCAGTAAATTGCCTCTTCCCAGCAGCTTCTTCCCTAGGAAGTGAAGCCACAGGGTTGGGTAATCAGGATGGGACCTCATAGATTCCTTGAAATACTACAAGGGCAAAGGGAGCTGTGAGAAGAACCCTGGTGATCATACACAGTGTCCCCTGGGCCAGCTGAGCGGCGTGGTCCGGTTGGGAGGCAGAACAGATTTACTTTTGGTCTTTGATCCCTTTTATAATCGGTGTTGTAAAATAAGTGTTCTGAGTTAGAGCTCGGGATTATTGCTAGGACCACATGTTCCTAGTCCATTCCAAAAGTGTCCTTTTCTTTCTTTATAACCTTTTCTTTGTTTGTGTGTGTGTGTGTGTGTGTGTGTGTGTGTGTGTGTGATTTACATTCTGTAGTACATGTGGCATTTTCTGGAGACTGTTTTAGAAAATCCGCAGGTCAAGCACAAATCCATTACACCAGTCTCCCATGAATGAGATGAATATAATTTAAAGCATGTTAATGAAACAATAACAGTCATCATAATAGCAAAATCGGGTAAAGCAGGTGTCCCGGCACTGTCCTAAGCACTTTACACCTATTAACCCTTTTAATTTTTTTTTAAATTTTATTTTCATTTTGCCTCCATTTCCTGCTGATGAGACTATTAACCCTTTAATCTTCACACTATTCCTATGAAGTAGGTACTATTTTTATCCTCATATTCCAGATAGAAAAACGGAGGGACAAAGCCGTTAAGTAACTTGGATTGTTGTCAAGTTGAAAATGAGACCTCTAGCCCCAAAGCTTCTATGAGTGGGTCCTGAGCAGGAAGACAGGAACCGGGTGCTCCCCTCTGGGTGAGATCAGGTGATCAGGGAGCTCTAGACCTCAGTCGGCCTCTGCCCGATGTACAGGGCTGGCTTCCTCTACTCCAGCTCCATGAGCAGGAGTAAGTCCAGGTTTTGTGAAGGTATCAGCTTTTATAATTTTGGCGCCCTCTTTTAAAAAAATAACACACAAAAAAATATCTTTTGAAAAATTGTACAAAACCCATAGGATCCAATGAATACGTTGCTAGGGCCCCTGCTAGCACTTGGAAGGGTCCCCTGCAAGGGGTGGCTCCACAGGGGAAGTGTCATTAGCTTCACGGCTCATCTGCCTCTGCCTCTGCCCGTGAGATATCTCTGCTTGTCGCCAAGCCAAGCATTGGAGCTCATTTAGACAGAAGAGTTTTCCTTTTCACCCCCAAACACGAGGCCTTTGGAAGTTGATTGATCAACAGCTATTTAGCTGAGACTTCGCTCTGGTTATGTCTTTGCAGCCACAACCATCTACGTTCTGGGAGTGAAAACATTAGAGACGGTGAAACGTGTCATGTGATTAGATTCGGCATGTTCTCTTAAATCTGGACAGTGCTACATTTCCTCCCTGTGTTACAAAAGTTGCTCAAAGAAATGAAATCCCAGGATGGATGTTCGACATCAAAATAAGACCCCTCTTCCACTGTCCCCTTCACTGACAGGCATGGAAAAGCCATGGATTAATAGACTCCTTTTATTTTACTCAGTTTTGTCTCCGAAAAGGGTCCAGCGAAAGCAACCGCCCAATCTGTCCCTTGAACGCTGTTTATATTTGTTGCTGGGATACTAAAGGCTCTTTTAAGCCTTTGGCTAAGAAGAGCACCATGCATCTGACCTTGTTCACCTGCACATAAAGCAAATAATGGCTGAAATGATAGGAAAGCTCCTCCAAACATTTTGAGTGGAACACAAGGCATTTTTGTCTCCAAAATTTGTAGCGTCCAATATCTGTTGTTCAAATAAATCTCAATCTTCATACCAAATTGCACATTACACATAATAAGATGAGGTTTTGAGAAGACAGATGTTAATTATTTTGAGGTAAATCAGATCACCTTTGACCTAAACCCTGAGCTGTAATTTTGTTGCTCAGCTTCTTGGTCCTGAAATTAATGTAAATCTTTACATTTGTAATTTTACTTGCCAACGCCAACCCACCCACACAGTCTGTAAATGACTGCTCTGAGTCAGAGACTATTCACTTACAATTGTGTTAGGTATTTTAAAATGTTCCCTGGAAAAATTAAATCACTTAATCCTACTCCTTTCACCGATTCTGCTTTATGTAAAAATGATGGAGCCAGAGAACATCTAAATTGGAAGGGACTGTAGAGTTTGTCTTTCCCGAAAATTCCTCCTTTCTCGGATGAGAAACTAAGGCTCTGATATTAGAAGTGACTTGCCCCCAGGTCACTTAGTGACCAAAGCTAAAACCCAAATGGAAAGTACTGGGTTAAGGTTTTAATAAAGGGCCACACTTAGAAATCTGAGAGTCCAGAAGCTACCCCTTCCCTGCCCTCCTGCCTCCGACAGCTTCTATCAGTCATGGCATTCCACAATCTGACACTGTTCTAAAAAAACCATGCCATTTTGAATCCAAGTGGTCAGAATATGATTTTGAGAAAACAAATCAGTGACTGTTATACCATGCACTAATGTGTGGGGGATGGATATACAATAAACTGTTAATAATAGTGACTTGATGAGGAAGACTAGGGATGAGAGAGGCAGGACAGGGAGATGTTTACCTTTCATTTTTAATCTTTTCTTTACTATTTGGCTTTTATTGCCATGTACAGATGTTAACTGTATTAAAAACCTAAAGAACAAATGAGAAATACTATGCTCACAAACTTCAAAGGTGAAATAGAATTTACCCCAGTAACACTGATGTTTGAAAATCTAGTATACAGCAGAGCAGTACTTTTACGATTTTTTTTTTCTTCTAAAGTATCCGTAATGGCAGAGGAGATTGAATGGGTTCCCCCAGGAGTCTGAGGGCCAGCAATGGTCCTTGTATACACAAACTCCCTTTGCAGTTTATGGTTTTTCAATGCCTTTAAATTAATAGACTCTCTAGCGTATCTACATCTCTTTTAATACAAAAATAATGGCTTAAATGACTTACCATCCACGAAAACTGCCCCTCTGGGAAGACACCCCTCGTTTCTGTCCCCGGCAGTCCGGAGCACCCGCAGCACACTGCCTCCTGTGACTGAGTGGAGAGGCCCCCTGGAATAGGAAGCGCGGCTGTGCACGAGCTGACCTGTATTCCGGCTCTCTCACCTGGAATCAGGCTTCACGGATCTTGTTATGCATCGAATAGTAACAAAACAACGGCATAAATTAGGGTGTTGCTAAGATTGTGTACCATCAACGTTTGCATGAGCATAATGGACATAATGAATTCTATAGCACTATCCTGCACAGCTTGGAGAGATTAAAACCACTTTGTCTTTAAATTAAATTTCAAAAAATCATTGAACAACAAGAATAGAAAGAACACACACACATAAAAACCCACCTCATCTATGTCAGCTACCCAATTGTAGAAGGCACCGCTTCTTGCTTTCTGATCATTAATGCCCGTTACTAGGTTTATTTTAATAGCTGCCAGCTCAGTGACTCCACATCTATTGTAATAACCATAAAGGGGGCTGGGGTCCTCATGTATTGTGTATGCAGCCCTAAGTGGAGAGCCTCTTACGCCCTTTCAGAACAAAATCTATAACTGAAAAAGACCTTAGCTGAAGTTTATTTTGTATAAAAATGACATAATATAGTACATCTAGGCTGCTGCAGAAAAAGAAAGGTGGGTTTGAATTCATTCTTAAGCAGCACTCAACTTGGGGAAATCTTCATTCAACAAACCTGGGTGACTAAGGATGAGCTCACATTGGAATGCTTGCTAGATGCCAGTTATCATACTCACTGCTCTACATGCTTTATAGTATATTTAACCCTCACTCACAGCAGCCCTAAGAAATGTGGCTAGCACCATTATAGCTCCATTTCACAGATGAGGAATCTGAGGCTCCAGGAGATTAAATGACTTGCCCAAGGTCATATTGCTAAATAAGCAGAAGAGCCAGAATTAAAATCCAGGTAATTCTGATCCTACAGGCCCTGAAATCCAAACTTACCTCTAATAATTATCAGTTACCATATATGGAGTGCTTGTTACGTATGTTCTACGGTAGATGCTTTGCATAAATTATTTCATCTTTGCAACAACTCTGAGGCAGGCATTATTAATAACCTCATTTTAGAGGTAAGTAAAACCGAGGCTTAGAGAAATTAAGTAACTTGCCTAACAGCACAATTAACTGGGAGAATCCAGATTTTGAGTCCAGGCCTCTCTGATACTAGAGGAGTTCTTAACAACCAAGATATACTACAATTTAGGTGCTTGGCCAGGGTCACGCAACAGAAAACCTAGGCTCTTGGGCATGAATGCATGCCATGCAGACCTTGTCTGGGATTAGCCTTTATACATGCCAGTGTGGGATGCATGTCCCAGGAGAGTTTTACCTGTGCACGTGGATCACCTATCCTTTTCAATTTTTAGTGTTGTGGAGTGACAGACATGGTGCTTTATTCCTCATACAAATCTCATGTTATAGGCAAAATCCACTTGATTTCCTGATCCTTAATCAACAGCTACAGAAACTGCACTCTCGTGTGGATCCCAAGGGCTTATCCAAGAGAAACATAAATATCCTCCACTGACTGGGCTTATTAGTGCATTAGGCGAAATGCAGATGCTACATTTCCTCCTTGTAAAATAAGTTTTAAGGTCGTGGCCTATGTCTAACTGTCCATAATCTTTAAAAGCACTGCAATCTCAGCACAACATAACCGTGCCAGCTCTAATCCTCTGCTCTGAATGGGATTAAATAGAAATGGCTTGAGCCAGGTGAAGATGAAGGAAGGTAACTGCCCGAAAATTTTAATGATTAAAACTATTTAAAAAATCATCTAAATGAGGTGACATTCACACAACAAACTTTACCATTTTATGGCGAACAATTCAGCTTATAGTTCTTGATTAATAACCACCAGACTAGGAAAGGTGGGTCCATAGGATTTTTTGGAGAAAGCTGATTCAGCTATGACAGTCCACAGGCAATGGGCCAATGTTTTTTGGATATGCTGGACCTGATTTTCATTTTGCTAATGTGATGGGAATGTTGATGGTCCCACAACCAAGTTCATTGTAGATAAGTGGATGGCTGACAATTGGTTTTAAAAAGAAAGTTCTTCATCTCAGGAGATATTGTAACATTTATTAAAAGTGTAGCATTAAAAAGGTTAACACTTATTGAAATATAACATTTACTTAAATGTACTTTATATGAAAATAAACTACAAACAAACAAAATTGTATTTCAGATGTTTTTATTTCTTCAAATTTGTTATTCATCAGGAGTGACTGAAATAAAAAATATAATTGAGTCCCATCATGATCATGGAAATGGCTTTAAGAGAAAACTGGTCAGATGAATATTATTGCTTCCCATTTTCAACCAGTAAATAGTTGCCATTCATAAATAGACAGCCACGAGTCTGTCAAGAATGTTGAAGATATGTTATATAATACAACATGCCTGTTCACAGGGAGAGACTAGGAAATAACTTATGTGTACTTCTTGATTTCATCATACAAGACAAGCACAAAAGTACCACCCATGCCTCTGAGAACACTGGACCATGCACCCTTGAAAAAAGCTTTGCCTCCTTCATCACGAGCGATCTTCCTCCAGCAGTCAACCGTGCCCGTGTACATGACGTCAGTTCCTTTGCACCCTGACTGCGTCATCATACGGCGACGAACAGTGTCAAACGGATAGGAAGTCAACCCAGCAACAGCAGTGACAGACTGTGCGATCATCCAACTGATGATGATGTGAGTATTCTTGGGATCTGGAAGCATTCCCTTTGCAGTGTCATAGATACCAAAGTAGTCAGCACGGCAGATGATAATACCCTGCACAGACACGTGAAAGCCTTGGTACAGGCCCCTAATCCCATCGGATTTGTAGATATTAACCAGGCAGTCGCCAAGGCCTCTGAATTCCCTTTTGGCTCCGGCTTTACCCACATCAGCTGCTAGACGGGTACGGGCAAAATCAAGAGGGTACACAAAACACAAGGATGTGGCCCCAGCGGCACCACCTGATGCCAGATTCCCTGAAAAGTAGCGCCAAAACTGGGTCCTCTTGTCCACACCACTCAGGAAGATCTGCTTGTATTTATCTTTGAAGGCAAAGTTGAGAGCCTGGGTGGGGAAGTATCTGATGACATTGGCCGGGTTACCACGCCATAAGGACAGGACTCCCTGCTCCTTGGGCATACGGACCACGCAGTCTATAATGCCCTTGTATTGCATATCTGTAGTGATTTGCTTGCTGGCATGCTGCAGCTTGACCCGCTCGATGGGCGCTACCGAGGTCTTGGAGGTGGCCGCGGCCACTCCACCTGCCAGGAAGTCCTTGAGGAAGGACACAGCGGCATCTGTCATGTTGAAGCGAAAGAGGAGGCAGGCGACTGTGGGACAAGACTGAGCTGGGAACCGGCTTTGACTCCGGGGCTGTGGGAGTATCTTCAGTTTTAAGTGCTGCAGAGTAGAAGAGCATGTTTGGGTTGATGCAAGACTCGCAGTTCACTGTGGAACAATCACAGATGGCTCTAAGTGATCCAGACACATAGGGCACCAGGTAACAGCCAGCCCGGTGGACTGGACAAAAGCCACTGTAAGGCTCCCTGGTGGCAACCCAAAGCCTTTGGCACAAGAGAGGTCTGGGGATGGAGAAGTTCCTGGGACTAGAAAATAAAAATGTAAAGGTTGATAGAATTATGAAAGTTGGAAGGTTTAAACAGGCTTTATATAAAGTGGTTGTGTCTCCTTTACCTAAATGCTTTTGTGGAAACGGACACTGCATATGACTGGGGACATTCCCCCTACCTAGCACTGTAAAACAGAAGGCATGTAAATCTGCCCTTCGAGCAATTTCAGTGGGACATGCTAACTGGGAACCCGAGCCCAGGCAGTGTAGAGTAGAGCCTGAAGGGCTGGTAGGGATAAAGTCTGGTAGCCCTCTGTGGAGTGTTTCTGGGGCTTATGGCAAAATCCTGTGAACACCTGCCAGCGGTGACTCCTGGGATTTTGGGCTGGAGAATTTCCACCAGAGGGGCATTTACTATTAATAGCTTGTTATAGTGATGGGGAAAACCTCTGGGTGCTGGGACACACTCGCTCGCTGCCTCCCCGCTGCTCCGCATCCCCGCGGGCCGGTGCTGTGCGGAGCAGGCTGGAGGCAGCGGTGGCCGGGTGCGCGGGTGCACACTGCTGGAGCCGGGCCTCAGACGGACCGCACGGGCCGGTCCGGGCCCACGCTCTATGCACCGCCGCCTGCTCCCAACCTCCGGCCAGGCTACTTGCGCGGGCCGGCTGTGCGGGGCGGGTGTGCCGGTGCGCGGATGCGCTAGAGCCGGGCCTCCTGTGCGGGTCTGGGCCGGCGCTCGATGCTCAGCCGCCTCCTCCCGTCCTCTCGTTGTGCTGCTTGCGCGATCCCGATTGGGTAATTTTTGAATCCCACTGTTCCTGATAGGTTGTTAAAGCCTGTTCCTGATTGGATGTTATAGCTCATTGCTGATTGGCTGTTAATGCTTGTTGCTGATTGGATCCTTTTTGAGTCCTACTAAAGGTATAAAAACAGGAGGAGAGGCCGGGCGCGGTGGCTCACGCCTGTAATCCTAGCTCTCTGGGAGGCCGAGGCGGGCAGATCGCTGGAGCTCAGGAGTTGGAAACCAGCCTGAGCAAGAGTGAGACCGTCTCTACTAAAAATAGAAAGCAATTAATTGGCCAACTAAAAATATACAGAAAAAATTAGCCGGGCATGGTGGCGTATGCCTGTAGTCCCAGCTACTTGGGAGGCTGAGGCAGGAGGATTGCTGGAGCCCAGGAGTTTGAGGTTGCTGTGAGCTAGGCTGACGCCACGGCACTCACTCTAGCCCGGGCAACAGAGTGAGGCTCTGTCTCAAAAAAAATAAAAATAAAAATAAATTGTGTGTGTAGCCATTGGTTATATTCTCTATGAATTCCAGGTCAGGATAATAAAGGGGGAATGACAAAATCTTTGTTCCAAAAGGGGGCAAGGGCCAGGCGCAGTGGCTCACACCTGTAATCCTAGCACTTTTGGAGTCTGAGGCGGGAAGATTGCTTGAGGCCAGGAGTCTGAGACCAGCTGAGCAAGATAGCAAAACATTGTCTCTACAAAAACTAGAAAAATTAACCGGGCATGGTGGCGGCACATGCCTGTAGTCCCAGCTACTTGGGAGGCGGAGGCAGAAGGATCACTTGAGCCCAGGAGTTTGAGGCTGCTGTGAGCGAGGCTGATGCCACCACACTGTAGCCTGGGTGACAGAGACTCTGACTCAAACAAAAAAAAGAGGGAGAGGCAAAGTGTCCAGTGGGTTCAAGGCCCTTGGTGCATTAAACAAGGGCTACAGTCCACACACCACTGCGAGAGTCCCCTTTCCTTCCAGAGGGTCTGGGGGCCGAAGAGAAGTCAGGGAGGCCTCCCAGTGCCAGCAGCATGGGGAGATGGTGTTAGCCAGCTCTATTCTGGGAAAGCCCACTGGTCTGGGATGGGCAATCCCAGAGGCAGGGACTCATAAGAGAAATAGCAAAATGGGGATTGTGTTGCAAAGATGTGTAGGGGTCCAGGATTTGCACCTACCTTAGCAGCTAGGGCATTGTTGCTGACACTCTGAAAATGGGGGTGGCTGGCTGACGGCGTCTCCTGCAGCCTTGCTGGGCCTCAGGCAGCACCAGCCCCACCGTCCTGGGGAGACGGGGCACGGTAAGGAAGCGGCAGCTCCTGTGGACTGTGGCTTCCCTCCTGGCTCCACATTCTGGGCCTGTGGGCCATCTGGGGCCCTTCTCAGAATAATGGACTGACATCAGTCCCACCACAGCCGGTGCCCCTGTCCCTTCCTGGGGGTTACAGGAAGGTGTGGCATGTATGTGTGCTGGGGCCCCTTCCTGAGGCTGCAGCCTGAATAAGCATCTCTCAAGGCATGGAGAGGGTTAAATGAGAATGGGCGCAAAGCCTGAGCACATGACAAGTGTCACTCATGATTGCTTGTGGGATTGCACGTTGAATTTCTTCAAACTCACTTGAAGCCAACGTTTGTTAAACATGATATGACTATCACGCTGGCTGCATTACCCCCTTTCAAGCCATTCTATCTTGGTGAGTTATAAGAAATCTCTTAGTAGCCACCTTTACTTTTGGCAAATTTAGCCCAGTGAACCTCAAGAGACGTGTGAAAGGTGTGCAAGGCTGTCGTGGGGCTGGCGGCCCGATCTGCTCCCCGCTGTCTGGACAGCACGGGCTCTCCACGGCTTCCCCTTGTGTCTGTGGGCTGGCAGCTGTCTTCTCCCCGGAACGCCATGCAGCAGATGCTAAGAGGTTTTAATCTTGAATTAGGACTCTTCGCGTTACATGTAACAGGCAGCCAGTTCGCACATGACACGTGGAACTATGCTCCACTCAGTGACTGCCTCTTGCTCTTGCTCCCTCCGCCCTTGTCTGCAGGTGGCCTTCCCACACAGGGACAACAAGGCTGCCCGGTTTCCAACTCCTCCTCCAGGAGCGCGGACTGGCTGGTTCCTGAGACACACATTGCTTCTCAGAAGCCTCAACCAATCTCTTATTCATAAACTCCTTATTCAAAGATCAAATTTTTATAGCAACATCTAATCTATGGACCAGGATCCGTAACCAGTGGGGAAAAAATCATTACAAACAACCGAGAAACCCCAAACCCCATCCATTTCATTTTACAGAGAAAACTCTACAGCTTGTATTCAGGACCTACATACGTTAGTGTTTCACAGAATTCCAATGAACCTGGTTACCTGGCTTGCTAGGTCTTGGCAGGTGAGAAGCAGATCACTCCAGCTTTTAACAAACATAGGTAACATGAATGACTAAGAAACTATAAAAATAGTCCAGGATATTTTATCATGGAGGCAACAGAGTCAAAAGAGGAATTCCAGACCAGCTCTCCAGTCTGCTTGGCTTCATGACCCACCTGTGCTTCATATGCAACCTTTGGTACAGCCTCAGTCACTCTCAGCCTCAATGTCCTTCTCTCTAAAATGGGTTACTGTTGGCCGGGCGAGGTGGCTCACGCCTGTAATTCTAGCACTCTGGGAGGCCAAGGCGGGTGGATCGCTCGAGGTCAGGAGTTCGAAACCAGCCTGAGCAAGAGCGAGACGCCATCTCTACTAAAAATAGAAAGAAATTAATTGACCAACTAAAAAAATATATATACAAAAAATTAGCCGGGCATGGTGGTGCATGCCTGTAGTTCCAGCTACTTGGGAGGCTGAGGCAGTAGGATCGCTTGAGCCCAGGAGATTGAGGTTGCTGTGAGCTAGGCTGACGCCACGGCACTCACTCTAACCTGGACAACAAAGTGAGACTCTGTC
>CAUYPO010094041.1:0-10243 GCA_963574435.1 Cheirogaleus major | reverse complement strand
AATAAGGATTCTTTTTCCCAGTGTATGTTTTTGTCTGTTTTGTCAAAGATTAGTTGGCTATATGAGGATGGTTTTATATCTGGGTTCTCTGTTCTGTTCCACTGGTCAATGTCCCTGTTCTTGTGCCAATAAAAAGCTGTTTTAATTACTATAGGGAGCAGCTATTTTAAAAAAAAAAATTGAGAAACATACACACCATAAAATTTACCTAAACCTTTTTTTTTTTTTTTGAGACAGGATCTCACTCTATTGCCCAGGCTAGAGTGCCGTGATGTCATCGTAGCTCACTGTAACCTCAAACTCCTGGGCTCAAGGGATCCTCCTGCCTCAGTCTCCTGAGTAGCTGGGACTACAGGGATGAGCTACCATGCCTGACTAATTTTTCTATTTTTTGTAGAGACAGGTCTTGCTCTTGCTCAGGCTGATCTCGAACTCCTGGCCTCAAGCAATCCTCCCGCCTTGGCCTCTCAAAGTGCTAGGATTACAGGTGCGTGCCACAGTGCCTGGCCTGTTAAACCATTTTTTAAGTACACAATTCAGTGGGATTAAGTACTTTCTTTCTTTTAAATTTTAAAAATTATTTTTTCATTGCTACATAATAATTGTACATATTTAAAGGGTATATGTGACATTTTGATACACGCATACAGTGTGTAATGATCAATTCAGGGTAATTAGGATATCTATGACCTCAGACATGTATCATTTCTTTGTTGGGAACATTTCATGTCTTCTCTTCTGGCTATTTTGAAATCTACAACAAATTATTGTTGAGAACCCTACTTGTTATCAAACATTAGAACTTTTTCCTTCTGTCTAACTGTATGTTTGTACCCATTAATCAGCATTCTCTTCATCTCTTCCCCACTAAACTTCCCAGCCTCCAGTAACCAACATTCTTCTCTCTACCTCCATGTGATCAGCTTTTTTTTTTAGTCAGGGCCTGGTGGCTCACTCCTGTAATCTAAGCCCTTTGGGAGACTGAGGCGGGAGGATCTCTTGAGGGCAGGAGTTCAAGAGCAGCCTAGGCAACACAGTGAGAACTTGCCTCCAAAAAAAAAAAAAAACTTTTTTAGCCCCCCCACGTTTGAGGGCGAACATGTGGTATTCATCTTTGTGTGCCTGGCTTATTTCACTTAATACAATGTCCTCTAGTTCCACCATATTGCTGCAAATAGCAGGATTTCATTCTTTTTATGGCCGTATAGTATTCCATTGCATATGTATACAAATACCACATTTTCTTTCTCTATTCATCTGTTGATGGACGCTTAGGTTGATTCCATATCTTGGCTATTGTGAACAGTGCTTCAATAAACGTGCAGATATCTCTTCGGTATACCAACTTTCTTTCTTTTTGTTATATATGCAGTAGTGGGAAGATGTTCATGAATAAGGAGAGTCCTAAGAAAGACAGCCAGGCTTTTGTTCTGGTCTCCGGCTCAGGGTCTTTTTCTCAGACAGCCTCAGTTAGATGTTGTTCTTACCTCCAAACCTGGTAGGCTTCTCATAGGAGGAGATGGGGTCTCTGGCCAAGGACTTGATTCTTGTGCCAGGTTGCCTAAGGCTCCAAGGAAGTCAGCACGAGGTAGTGGAAACAGCATCAGAAGGTGGGGGCTTCGGTCTGGCTCCCTTGTCCTCACTGTGTAATCTTCTGCAAGACACTACCTGTCTTTGAGCCTTGGTTTCTGCCTCTACAGAGGACAGCATCACAGAGAGTGCTGAAGTTGGAATCAGAGATGTGAAAGGAACTTTTTCTGCACCCATGGAGATTCCTGTCTTTCTGTAGGGACTGAGCCTTCCAACCAAACAGTGTGTGCCCTTTCCTCCTACCTTCTGGCAGAATTTCATTGATCATTCATTCACCGAGGGTACCCGGACTCAGGCACCAGACTCCCAATTTTCCTAGAAACTCTATGAGATGGTAGGTTGCCCTTCTTGCCTCAGACTTGTTTGTGGGTTGGAGGAGGGGAGAGTTTTGGGGAATTTTGGTGATGAGATCCTTTGTTTCTCCTCCTTTTTCAAACCAGTTGGGAGGAAGGTGGTTTGCATGAGAGAGTGACAGGGTGCTTGAACCAAGGCAAGAGTGAGCTTTAGTGTCTTCCTCTGTAAAATGAGTGATAATCTCTTTGTCATGTTTTATTATGTTTTTGGGGAGAATTAATGAAATAATGAAAATACAGTGTCCTGTACAGGAAAAATGCAGCAAGTGAAGTGATTATTATGAGCTTGCTGATTGGCTTAGCAAAGGGGCTGGTGAGGTGGGGTGGGGGAAAGGAAGAGCAGGGCAGGCAGGTCAGTTGGAGGCCCTGGCCTGGAAGTTCTCCAAGGAAAGGCGCTACCCCCAGCAGCCAGCACAGTGCCTGGAACATAGAAGACCCTCAATAAATAGATGTTGAATCAAAGAATGAACTAAATCAGAGTTGAAAATTTATAAAGCCAACCAAGTTTCCTTCTGTTTTTTTTTTTTTTTTCTGATGCGTTTCCCCACCTCTGTGATGCTTCCTTTTCTTTCTCTCCTCTGTTCCTCCAGGAGAGCATTCTTAGTACAGGACCTAATGAGAAACGGTGCAGAGCCGTGAAAAGCGCCCCGGACCGGGAATCAGGCGACCAGTGTTTTCCCCTGGCTTCGGACACTAGATAATCCTTTTTCTCTGGGTTCCTGTTTGTCATTAGTAAGAGAATAGAGTTGGCTTGGCTACTCTGTAGGTTTCTGTCCAGTTGTGGTTTTCTATGTACACTCAGACTAAGGTGACAGTGTTGCTTCTCCCCAGGTATTTGCATTTAAGGGCAGGACAGAGCCTTAACTAGAGGAAGGAAGGGCTTATGGTGAAATTCTAAGTATCCTCATGTGGCCGGGAGAGGTATTTCACTGTCATCATGCAACTTAGGAAACTACAGATGGGGTGGATCCTTAACCCAGCCCCTGAAACTTGCCAGCTACTAAATTTGGCCCTGACTCACACTCAAGGAAGTAGCAGAAGATGCTGTGGAGCAACTTCGGGAGTAAGGCCTCTTGCCTGATTGGTCTGAATCCCAATGGGCAGGTGGTGTGAATGGGCCAGGATTCCTGGACATTCCCTGGGACTTCACTAGAGATTAGGAGGCCTTCTGAGTAAAAGAAAAGGTTGCAGGGAAAGAGTTTTGTCTTTGGAGAGGCAGGAGGGATTGGGGTTTAGCCTCAAGTCTGTCACTTGCTAGCTGTGTGACTTGAGCGAGTCTGTTCCCTCTAGGTGTCAGTTTCTCCATATATCACATAAAGGAGTTGAACCCTTTGGTCTCCTTCCACACTGTGGCCACCTGGACCTTCTAATTCCTCGGATGCACCATGATCTCTCTGTTCTGGACATTTGTTCACCTGGAACACTCCCTCACTCCCTCTCCTAGCCCACTCACCTGACTGACTCCTCCACGGCATGTCCTTCAGGGTCCAGGCTACCTCCATGTGAGCAAGCACCAGGAGGGATACAATATGGAATGGTGGGGACTGTGGAAAACTGGGGCGTGCCTGTGCCACTGAAGCTATTCAGTACTTTTTAAAAGAAATTTTTTTTTTTTTTTTTTTTGAGACAGAGTCTCATTCTGTTGCCCAGGCTAGAGTGAGTGACGTGGCGACAGCCTAGCTCACGGCAACCTCAAACTCCTGGGCTCAAGTGATCCTTCTGCCTCAGCCTCCCGAGTAGCTGGGACTACAGGCATGCGCCACCATGCCCGGCTAATTTTTTCTACATATTTTTAGCTGTCCAAATAATTTCTTTCTATTTTTAGTAGAGACGGGGTCTCACTCTTGCTCAGGCTGGTCTCGAATTCCTGACCTTGAGCAATCCGCCCGCCTCGGCCTCCCAGAGAGCTAGGATGACAGGCGTGAGCCACCGCGCCCGGCCAATGATTCATTTTTGTGAGACAACAAGGGCATGATGCGATAAAGTATGAGAGCGTAATCGCACAAACCTGTCCTGCTGTGCCGACAGAGAAGGCCGTGCTCCTTACTCTGCGTGAAGGGCTGGCCAGCAGGGACACCTTGCAAAACTTGAGCATGCGTCCTTCTGCTGAGTCCTGGAGCTCTACATCTGGCTTGTGAACGGTGGCCTAGAGGGTGTCCACGTGTGGGTGCAGAAGTGTGGTCTCGTCACGAGTTGAGATTACAAGGTCAAGGATGCCTTTCCAGACAGCGGCCGTTGACTCTGCTCATCAAAAAGACAGGGAGCTTTATCAACGGAGACTGGGCAGTGCACAGAAGTGCTGGAGGGCCAGAGAAGGAGGTCTGGAGGTCTGTTTTGAGGAACAATGGGCAAACCCACGCTGCAGAACTGTCCCGATGAGAAAATGCCACTGCTGGCTGGGCGCAGTGGCTCACGCCTGTCATCCTAGCACTCTGGGAGGCCGAGGCGGGAGGATCGCTCAAGGTCAGGAGTTCGAGACTAGCCTGAGCAAGAGCGAGACCCCGTCTCTACTAAAAAAAATAGAAAGAAATTAATTGGCCAACTAAAAATATGTAGAAAAAATTAGCCGGGCATGGTGGCGCATGCTTGTAGTCCCAGCTACTCGGGAGGCTGAGGCAGGAGGATCGCTTGAGCCCAGGAGTGTGAGGTTGCTGTGAGCTAGGCTGACACCATGGCACTCTAGCCCGGGCAACAGAGTGAGACTCTGTCTTCAAAAAAAAAAAAAAAAAAAGAAAGAAAATGCCGCTGCTGGCACAGGTTGCCCTGGATGCGGCACTTGGCTCTGCTGGGAACTGCTCTTGGCTGGAACTACCCTGCTGCTGACGCTAATACCACTCGTGTGTCATAAGCTCAGCCTCGCACGGGCAAAGGACGCGGTCTCAGCCACGATTCCTGCCAGCACGATGCTGCCCCTCTCTGAGCCCATTTTCTCACTTCGTTTTTGAAGTCTTGTCTCCTTGGTGGAACCAGGCTACACACCTGTGTCCTAGCAGCAAAGGAAGCCGGAACGTGGGCTTTCTATCTTCTGCCTTGGGAAGAAAGTAGCACAAGACAGTTCATTCCTCAGACATTAGAAAGGTATTCAAGAGGTGCTAGGAATCCAGAAAAAAGAAGAAAAAAAGTAGTCTTCTACAAGTATAAATAACTTCAGTGGATTCTTTTACAGGCTGCGTAGTATTTCATTGTATGCATATACTATAATTTATTTAGCAAATCTCTTATTAGCATACATTCAAATAATTTCCTTTATTTTTTGCTATCAAAACCATCCCATGATGAACATCTCTGTGTATGTGTATGCACACACATGTATAAACACACAAACATGCAAATAGATCTGTACACTTTAACTTATTTTTGTAGAATTAATTCTTAGGCAAATTGCTGGTCACGAGGTATTTAAAATCTTATGTATCTATGCACATGATAACATTGTCTTCCTAAAAGCTTGCTGAGGTGCCTCTCAGCAAAGCAAGATCCTGTTTACGACAGTTAAGTCCAGGGAGTTTTAATAATATTCAAAGACACAAAAAAGTAAATAACACATGCATGTTTCTATATGGTATCTTTATTGACTGGAATATCTACAATAAGTGGAATGGCCCCTTGCCCTGCTGAGCCCGAAAGCAGAAAGTTACCTATTAGTAATCTATCTATCTATCTATATGGATTTTCTTGGTTATCGGTATGGGCACTATGTGGCTGGGTCTTTTTGATCCATTTTTGTAGTATTCCCATGAGCCTATAGGAATGCTAACTCCAAGTTACTCAATGAGTAGCAACTATATGGTTGTAAGATGACTTCATGACTCTAGGAGGCGCTATTTCAGAATGTAGTCTATGGGAATTGTGCCCCCTGGAGTTGTGCAGTGCACAGCCTGCACAACAGTACCTAGCACCCTTGCCAAACAGAGTTAACGGTGATCACTTGGAATTCCTCCAAGACTCCTTTTGGACTATTAATTCATTTGTCCAAGGCAACTGATTATGAAACATGAAACCCGGTTCCCCCTCTAGAGCAGCGAGGCAGCAACAGTGACAGCTCCTAAGTATATAAGAAACGCATCTCGAATGCCGTGACATTTTACATTCCCAACTTTGCCCGGCGGCCAATGGCTCCTTCTCCCAAGCGACATATTGATCTTACCTACATGCGGGCGAGTGTGATTGTGTTCAGCGTGTCGAGCTCATCATCTGTTATCCCATTCTTAGTGTCGTCCCAGGCCCAGATGACATCAAATTGGAGGCAGTAGTGTAGAAAATGATGAACAGATCAAAAGAGACTATGGCTGTGAAATGAGTCGGGCCGGCGCTCCACGCTCAGTGTCTCTCCTGACGCAAACGCCCTGCTCCTCTCCTTCGCCCTGGTAGCGGGTCTCAGAGCCAGGAGTGCGCTGGGATGATTAGAGACCAACTAACTCTGACCTTGCTTTGAGGCCAGGCACAAGGCGTCCCCAGAGCACGGGACTCTGCTGTCCTCGAAACCATGTCACATCTTGGAGGCCACGGGCGGCTCCCCACGTGTGACAGGAGGGAGCCGGGACTGACGCCTGGTGATTTATGTGGCTGTGAGAGGCAATTTCACTCTTCCAGGGCACCTGGGGTGGCCCGTCCCCCAGGTTTCATGAGATCCCCATTAATCACAGCCCTCCAGGTGGACTCGTGGCCAAGGGGCTAATGAGCGGAGGCCGCGGCGCCGGTTGGCGTGGACGCGGGCGCCGCTCCGTCAGGGTGGGCAATTTCATGCATCATCAGAGTGAGAAGCCGTGAGGAATGGCATGTGGGCACTGGGCACCTTGTCACTGCGATAGCTCCTGTGTCCCTGCACCCTGCCTGTTGTCACTTTTGTGTTTGATAACGTACCTGGGGCGGGAGTGAATGGGGCTGCATTTTCATGCTAATCAGCACCAGAGTGGAGTCTTTCTTCTTGTTCTGAAAATTCAGTTCTGATTTTTTATTTTTTTATGGCTCATAAAGAGTCTGGGCCTGGAGAAGGGGGCCTGGGGACTGTCCCCGGCTGAGGCCAGCTCTTCAGAGTTTGCGGGGAAGATTACTCTGGGTGGAGTCGCCGCATCTGTCTCCCACCACGGCTCAGCCCCAGGCGCTGGCAGCAAAAGATGGTAGATCATAAAAACATGCCAGTTCCACTGGTATTGGGACCTCGCGAAGCAGGGTAGTCGAGGGTGATGTGGAGAGAGGGCCTGGATGGAGGCTCCTCTCCACCTGTTGCCCTGCCCACAGCTAGGCTTCCTCAGATGGGCCAAGAGTGGGGGTCATTTCCCGCCTGGCTCAGGGAGTCTGCCCTGCCTGGAACCCCGGACTTTTGACTCCCAGCTCCGGTGTGCTTTGGAAGCAAACAAGCTCCGAGGTTGGGGCGAGGCCCCCTCTCAGGGGAGGGGCAAAGGCCGGCTCACCTGCCTGGGAGACCCGCCCTTGCCAAGCTCGCCCCCGGGGCTTCACACGTCGTCTTCTCTTCGTTCACTCGAGGTTGGGGAAACCTGCTGGGACGCTCTCTGAATGTCAGTATCCTGCTCGTGTTTTGGATTCTCCATTCAGTGAATGTTTATGGAACACCTGCCATGGCCACACACCTGTCTAGGTATCCGGGACATTGTACTGAATCCAACAGATACAAGTCCAGCCCTCGCGGAGCTTATATTCCAGGGGGGAGAGACACACAAAAGCCAAATACGTAAGCAAAACGTACAGCATGCTGAGAGGCGAGTGCTGTGGGGAAATGAAGCAGGGAGGAGACAGGTGACACCGGGGTTGGGGGTGAGGTGTGGAGGAGGCTGGTCCGGAGAGGCCTCGCTGAGAAGCAGGGACTGGGAGAGGAAGGAGGGAGCCCCATGGACGCAGGGGCTGCGTGTCCTCAGGCAGGAGCACGGCGGAGTTGGAGAGATGACAGGGGCCTGGTCGTGTGCAGCTGTGCTGGGCCCGTGAGGACCGGGCTCCTCTGTGGAGGGGAATGAGAAGTACAGAAGGAGGGGCCAAGAGAGGAGTGCTGTGAGCCCCTGATAGCCCACAGGTGGCTCTGCTTCCGCTCTAGGAATAGTCCCCGGGGTGGGCAGGGGAAGCAGGAACCTCGGGGTGGGCCGCACAGGCAGTGACAAGCTGTCAGGGCTTGGATGCCCTGGGGCAGTGGAGCTAGGTCTGCTGGTGGATGGGGCTGGGTGTGGGGACAGAGAAGAGGCCAGGGTAACTCCAGGGCTCTCAGCCTGGTTAGCTGAGCGGATGGAGTTGAGGAAGTTGTCTGTGTCGCGGAAGACTGAGTGGAACAGTTTTGGAGAGAGAAAGACCAGAAACCCAGGTGTGACCCATGAAGCCTGAGAGGCCCGTCAGCTGTGCAGGTGGGGGTGCTCAGGCTGGTTGGATGCAGGAGAGAGGTCCCAGTAGGAGATGGAAGTCCAAGAGCTGTTGTCTGACACAAGGTGACAGGACCCGCGATGAGGAAGAGTTCTCTAACAGGAGTGAGACTGAGAAGAGATCTAAGGACCCAGACCCAGAGCGCCCCAGCATTTAGCGGGAAGAGACGTCAGGAGGAGCTAGCACGGGACACTGAGAAGGAACGGCCAGGAAGGCAGAAAGGAACCCGGGGTGTGATGTCCTGTGTCCTCGAGCCCACCGCCTGGACTTCTGACCACTGAGTCCAAAACGCACCTTTGTCCTTCCTCTCCAGCCACCCCTGGAGAGCTCAGGCTGCCGAGTGTCGCTGACGTCCCCGCCTGCCCAGCCTTCCTGCCGGACTACACGCTCCTCCGTGTTGGGCTCTGTTCTGGGACCTCCCAGCCTTGCCTTGCACAGAGCTGGAACCCAGCAGACGTCTTCCGTGGAACAGCCACTCCTCCCAACAGCCCTCACGGTGTCATTCGTTCATCCCACACATATCTACTGAGGGGCTGTCAGAGGCCAGGTGCTGCCTGGGCCTTGGGGACACAGTGAGGACAGATGAGTCCCACTCACGTGACGCCATATCGCGAGGGGCCACTGTGCTGTCCCGCAGTGATTTACAGCCTCTTCCTCTCACCAGGGCGTCCACGCCACAGCGGGACCTGTCCTCTCACCCTTGGTGTAAATCTTAAGTCGAACTCACTTGGGTTTTGTTTAGGGAGAAGAAGGAGTGGTGGTATCGTTACTGTCTTTTGTTTTGTTTTGTTTTGTTTTGTTGCACGCCCAGGAAGTAGGAGCCAGGGCAGTTTCCATTTTAAGGAGCTGGTGATACTCCTGGTCCCCCACCTTCCGGCAGGTGTACAGCGGGGATGTGTCTCTCATCAGAGAGGTGGTCGGGCGGAAGCAGGTGGATCACTCCACAGCAAGCCCCGCCGTTAGTAAGCACGTGAGCACGGCGCTGTCTGGGGCCACCTGCCTTTTCTGTCTGCAGGAGTCCTATTGGGTTGTAGCCGTCCGCCTTCGGAGGAGCTCCGATTCTCAGCGTACACCATACACACGACCCATCACTGAAGCCTCCTGACACCGATGCATCTTTACTTCCCAACTGCCTTCGTATGTAAACTAGTAGGGGACACTGTCCATCCATCTCAGACGTAAAGGACAGATGGGATGACGTTAGGGTGTCTATGTTAAAAAAATAAATAAATAAATAAAACAGGCAAGAGATCAATAAAGTTGCCAAGTAGAGAAGCTATTTATTCCCTTCCCTTCCACCCAGGATGAAATAAATAAGAGACTCCATTGTCTGGAGTCTTTTGTTTTTAAAACAATATAAGTAACTGAGCTCTGGATGAACAAGGCGATGCTCTCCGATCCATACTGTGTCTGAGTCCCGGGGGGAATCCACTTTCCCGCTGCAGAGCGTGAGTGTCCTCTCTGGAGAAGATCCGACGAAGAACGGTGGAGTAACAGGACACAAGGACTCCGTTGTACAGTTATTTTCTCGATGAGTAATCTGTCTGGCAAAGCACAACTCTCAGCTGATGTTATCTGTGTGAGTACCTACATGAGTGGTATTCCTGAGAGTTCAAAGTGCTGCTTTTAAGAATAAATGAGTGGACTCCCACTTGTAGGATGATGGAGTAGATAATTTTCCCCCCATTCTTCCTGCTAAATACAACGGGACATTACATATGAAACAAACATCAGACATTTCTGGAAGGTGAAGAGAAGAAGGCAGGCCTACTAGGGACTTAAGGACGCAAGGAGTGTCACAGTGATGAGTTCCTTGGGTTTTATTTTTCCCTCATGTGTCCCAGACTTGGAGCTGAAAAAGCCAGCAATCTGGCCCAGGCACAGTGGTTCATGCTTATAATCCTGGCACTTTGGGAGGCCAAGGCAGGAGGATT
>CAUYPO010094039.1:0-56113 GCA_963574435.1 Cheirogaleus major | reverse complement strand
TCCCAGCTAAATATCTGAGTTCATTACTTACAAGTTCTACTTTCCACCTAAGAGAATAATATTTAGCAAGTCTTCTGCTGCTTTATAACAAAACGCCCCGGTGCTCGGCTCCGGCCCCCCGTCCCGCGGGGGGGCGGGCGGCGCGCGGGGCCGGCGGGCCGGTGGTGGGGGCCGGCGTGCGGCCCGGCCGCGCGGGGGGCCCGCCCCCATGGGCAATGTACATAACCATAATATTTGTACCCCCATAATATGCTGAAATTAAAAAAAAAAATTATCTGTTCCTTCTTATCCTTCCTGATGTTCCTAACCTCTGTTACTGGAACTCTGCTCTCAGATATCTTGTCACTAGTTCAAAATTGGGTTTCCTTCATTAAGTCAGTAGTGACAAGAAGTTCATTAGCATGAGGGAGCTTCCAAGTCAGGGGTCAGTGTATTCATATGCTGATGTGAACAGAACTGATGGATGTCAGAGTCAGTGCATCATCACTGCATTGGTTTCCTGTCACTGCTGTAACAAATCACCACCACCGCTTTATTATCTTACAGTTCCAAAGGTCAGAAGATCAGAATAGGTTTCACTAAGCTAAAACGTAGATGTCAACAGGATTGCATTCCTCCTGGAGGCTCTAGGAAAGTATCCATCCCCTTGCCTTTCTAGCTTCCAAATGTTGCCTGCATTCCCTGGCTGTGGCCGCAGCCAGCAACAGCATCTCTCTGACCTCAGCTGGCTTCTGCTCTAACTCCCCTGCTGCTCTCTTTCCCTTGCAGGGACCCTTGTGATTACATTGAGTCTGCCAGAATAACCCAGGGTAATCTTTGCTCTCAAGATCCCTAACTTATCACATCTGCAAAGTCCCATTTGCTACGCAAGAGGTATTTTCACAGGTTCCAGGGATAAGAAACTGGATATTTTAGGGGCCATTACTCTGCCTAATATGCTCAATTCACCTTCATTATGCAGGAAGGACTACATAAAGCAAGATTTTCAAGATATTAAAAACAACCTACCCTAGTCAGGCCCATTGATGTGCTGAATGTGATTATTATTACTATTAATGCAATAATAGAGTTTTTTAGCTCGATTTCATGTGACTGTAATGTATCATGGAATATCTCTCTGACTATTTTAAAATATTGTCAGTGGATGGTTTGCTGATTTAAGCTTTTCTCCATCATATTCAAGTACTAAAGCAAAATTCATGAAAACAGTTGAGATTCTAAGGCTGATGAACAATAAAGAATATATTTCCATATCAATCTTATCAGTAGTGAATAGTAGACTCCTAAGGGGAGAATAATATGAGTTTAATTGTTTTGCTGTGATGCTGAGCGTAATCATGATTAGAGAGGAGTTTGATAAATGGTTTTTGTGAGTGACGTGACCACTGTGATAATTGGAAACAGTGGTACTTCCCCTACAAAGTGATGTGTAAAGTATATGTAATACCTCTCGTAGGTAGGAGTCCAAGAGCTTCACGAAGAGAACCATTACTTCCCAAGTAATAGGCTGCCGAAAAAAAATGTTATACCTTGTTGACTGTCACCTTCAGAAAACACAATTCATGTTGCTCTGCTTCTAAATCCCCAAGGTTGTCATTTTGCCTTTTCCAAAGTTATGTATTAGGACTTTGGTGGAAATGGTGCTAAAAACCAGAAACACACTGACCTTGTACGCCATCCTGTAGCATTCTTTCAATGTTTACAGAAAAAGAAGAAAGCTACAGAATCAACAAGGCAAGCTCACTGACACCAGGTCTACCAGGGCGGCACTGCTAATCCCACCTGGCTGCATTTGGGGTACCTACCAGGATAAGGGAGCATCACTGTAAAAGCAGGACCCTCGGTCCACCTTTCTCATTTTCTATGATTATGTAATGAAATAAGCTGTAGTTGGTATAATTTATCTCTCATTTATAATTTACTGTTTTTTGAATCAGAGTTACAATGTTCTGTTTTTCCAAGGAGATATTTTACGTCCCTAAATAGCACAACATATTCTCAGTAAAGTAATATAATACTATGGCAATCTGGCAAGTAATATGTACTGGAACAGTTAAAAGTTTCTTTTTTAATGAGTATTGGGATATATCTGAAGACGAAGCATCAAAGAAAATGCAGCACAAATCTGTGCTTTGGCAGATTATAAATCAGCAGAGCTCTGAGAAGCCCCACGTTTCTTTCAGATCTTAAAACTAATGATGAGATTATGTGAAATTGGTAAGTTGCACTTTTATACTCATAGAATAGAGAGTATGCCTTGCCCCAAAGTGGGTATTTTGGGATAAAAGTGGTATTTCCTTTCCTATTTAAAGCCACTCTAGCATTCTATGTTGATGAGATAAAACCCTTCACAATTCTCTTTATGATCTTTTCTTTGCATTGTTTAGTAAAAGTAGATAAGGTAGCCCCTTAAATAAAGATAAGGACACAACAACAGGGGATAATAGATGGCATGCCTGGAAATAAACAAAACATATGAAGTAGGAAGTTATAAAATGTTTTCTAGCCAATGTAAATAAGGCACATAGAGATGAAGATGTCCACATGTATGATTGTATGTATGGTCGACTCTGCTTAGAATAATGTATTGAACAAATTCAATTAGAAACCATAGGAGATACTAACATTTCTGAAATGAAGGTATTTTTGTAGTCATCATCTTCTAGGTGACGGTCACCTTATTCTCATTTGTCACCTCTAGGTATAGCATCAAAAACATGAGCTTCAAATAATTCATGAGAATTATTTTTTATCGGTTAGAGATGGATAAGATCTGACTTAAAAAAAAACTAAAAAGTAATGTATTAGTCTTTCCTTTGTACAGATAGTATAATTATTGTTGTATTAATTTATTTTCCTCAAGAAAGTAAGGAATACTTTTTTAATAATGTGAGATTAGCAATGTATTTAATATTAGAAAATTTATATAGGGAAACCATGTAAACTAATTTATATTAGGGAAATAAAATGGCTATAGCTTTAAAACTGTTTACTGATTGTATTCATTTGTGTTTTTTTCTCAAAATTGAAAAAAAAATTTTATTGCCTTTGCTGATTATAAATACATGCAAAATATGTTAACTCTTTGGAGGGAATATTGAAATTGAATCCTATAACTATAGTGTCCTAATAACAATTGAAAATATTAATAGAAATAAACAGTAAGAGGCAAGTGGCTTTCTAGAGCTTAAGCCCAGAGTCACTTCCATTTCCTTTTTTTCTTTTCAAATTTTAAAGTTTTTCAACTGGCTGGTCCTCAAGAGAACCAGATGTGTAACATGTAAGTAAATTGTTATCCCAACACTCCATGGTAAATTGACTTCTCATATCTTTCAGTAGATTCAGAATTAACTAACTAATGAATAATTGCATTTGTGGATTACAACAAAAGCTATAAAATTTTTTACCATGGGAGAAATATTTTAATAATTAATTTGCTTATTCCATTTGCCATTGTGATTGATTACATCCACAGTATTTTATAATTTTGCCTCTTTTTTATTAATGAAATATTTCATACATCATACTTATTAAATATTTTGAAAGAAATGACTTAGGAAGGCTAAACAAATAAATTAAAATCAATGCACCATTTAGTTATTTTATTAGAATGGTAGTTTTCGCAGTAGGTCAGGTCCACAGAGTTGAACCTCTCAACGAGCTTCCCCTCTGATTCAGTATCCTCACCTAGCAGTTTTCTGATCTGTGCTTGAACTTCTTCAATGATATGAAAACTACTGCCTCCAACAAGAGCCAGTTCTATTTTTGTTCAACTCCATTATTTCTTATACAAAACTTACATTTCTTTTTCTGTTCAATACAGGATTAGCTTTATAGTGATATTGCATGACTCATGGTCTACATGCAGGAAACTGCCTGAGTTTAGATATAGGCACATATGGTACACCCAATACCGGATATTATATTCAAATATTTTCATTAACAAATATAGCTTCAACATATCTTTAAAATTCTAGAAATTTTTTTAACTAATGTATTTTTGTTTTAATTTTATCAATTTTCAATTGAGGAATTACTTTTAAAGGAATCCTACAAATCCACAAACTAAATTTCAGAAAGAACTATAAACTCCTATGAAGAAAAAACTCTACCCAACACATATGCAGTTTAATGAACTGCACTTTTGTTTGTGAGGACAGTTAACTTTACTTCTGAAAGACAAGAAACTTCACTGATGCTGTCATATTATTCATATGTTTGATTTGTGTAGAATTACACTCTTATATAGTCAGCTTAATTCAAAGTGCCACTTTTTGCTATCTACTTTCCTTCTCCATCTTAGGCAGTAAAAGATAAAATTCAATGTCTGTCAAACAATTTTTTGGAACAAAGTTAAGAATTCTGAAATTAGACCACTTATTTTTAATTTTAGAGTTTTTATAAATGATTTTTATTTCAATGGCATTATAGTATGTGTATAAGAATTTGTTTATATTATCTATTGTTGCATACAAACTATCTCAAAACTTAGCCACTGGGAAAAAAACCCAAAACTTTATTAACTCATAGTTATGTGGGTCAGGGATCAAAAGAGAAAGAGAGGGAGAAAGAGCCCAAACCACAAGCCACAATCTTTTTAGGATCTAATACAGGAAGTGGCATCCCCTCATTCTGCCACATTCTTCTCATTAGAGATAAGTCCATGAGTAATCCCTGCTCACACCCAAGCAAGCGGATTACACAGGGCATGGGTGCTGGAGGCAGTAATCACTGGCACCATCTTAGACGCTGCCAACCACGTGGACCTTCTCTGCACAACATAGACTGGGTGGATGACTAGAGGCAGTAGCTTAGCTTTACATGGCCAAGTTTGCAGAGAACATATAGTACCACTATGAATAGAAAAATTGCTTTCATTTATTTAAGCCCATGCATTTTTTAATGTAATAGAGAAGAGATAGAGCCAGAAAGCCATATTTGAATTGTTTAAAATTCTGACATTTAACACCTTGGTGATATTACCAAAGAGGAGGCAAGAAGGACAACAGAGGACTGGAGTGGAGTTGTTACAGCAACATGTAGATCCCAGTGCATTCAATAGAAATAAGTGCAACATACATCCTTGTAGATCTTACAGTCCACGTCTAGTTCAGGATGACAGAAACACAAAGAGTTAAGCATATGAAGGCAATAAATTAAATATTTAAAACGTACGTACAAGTGATAAATATTATAGAAATTCAAATATAATAAAATGCATTTGATCTTCTGGATTAATAAATGAAGATGATAGATATTTACTTCTACAAAGGCCTCAGATATCTCTTGGACAATCTGATAAGGCTAATATCTGTGGCTCAAACAAAATCAATACCTGATAGACAGGAAAAGCGCTCACTCTGAGAAATTAACATCAATGTTCTAAAGTATAGACAAGGGTGAGGGGTCCAACACAAGGATAGTTTTGAGTATCAGATGAAACAGGTTACTCAGAATGTCTTCCAGCCCAGCCTCAGGAAATACATTCTGCATGATTAAAGAGGATGTCAGAAAGAAAGAAAATTACTTTAAAAAAGAGTTAAACAAAATAATGCATCATTTCATAGATCCGTGTAAGAAATTGAGTAGAAGAGGTGGCTGTAATGGAAGATGCGGGACTGAAGAATGTTGGCCAAGCTGCGGCCATGGGTGCCAGCATGACGGGAACCCGCCCTCACAGGAGAAGTGAGGTCAACTCAACATCGGGTCTCCATAGGCAGGAAGTAAGGGCTGATTTCTTCTTCAAAGAGTGTGTTAAATAAAGTCTGGTTGAGATAGTACAATATGAGCACGGGGAAAGCTACCGTATAAGTCAGTATATAAATACTGGTTTGAAGAACACATGTTTGGTATGCCGGGTGGAGGGTGAGGAGAAAAAGATAAAAAATGAAGAACACATGTTTGGGAGGGAGGATAGAAGAATTCACGTGGGATGTACAGTTGACCCTGGAACAACAGGAGGATTAGGGGCAACAACTCCCTTTTTCACAGTTGAAATTCCCCATGTGACTTTTGACTCCCTCAAAACTTAACTACTAACAGACTACTGTTGATTGGAAGCCTTTACTGATAACATAAATAGTGGATTAACACATATTTTGTATGTTATATGTATTACATACTGTATTCTTACAAGAAAGTAAGCTAGAAAAAAGAAAATGTCATTAAAATCGTAAGGAAGAGAAAATATATTTACTAATACTATTCATTAAATGGAAGTGGGTCATCATAAAGGTCTTCATTCTTCTTGTCTTCATGATGAGTAGACTGAGGAGGAAAAAGAGGAGAGGTTGGTCTCCCCGTCTCGGGGTGGCAGAGGCAGAAGAAGTGGAGGGGGAAGGGAAGTTAGGAGAGGTGGGCACACTCAAGGTAACTTTTATTGAAAAAAATCCAGTGTAAATGGTGCCACACAGTTCAAATCCGTGTCTTTCAAGCGTAAACTGTAGTTGCAGAAAACACTGGGAAGAAGGTCTTCAATTTCAAGTAGAGGGTCTTAGATGTCAGATATAAAGTTCACCTACACTCTAGAGTTTGTGTCGAAGCAAGATTTTAGGATTTCTCAATATTGTAGTTAGGAACTGCAAAACTATTACTAAAGTGCCAGATCATATTGGAACATCTAATTTGGGTATCTCTTTCCAAGAATGCTAAAAATAATTTTAAATGGAGGGTAAAGTGCAAATTGGTTATCTAATTTCTTCTATATTTATAGTTAGAGGAAAGATAAACTATGATGCCACATGATGAGATTATACAATTTAATTCTCCACGTACTCAGAGTGAAGTGACTGTTACGGCAGCAGTCATTATTTTATTCGAAATATCATAAATATTTTATTTTTATTTTGCTTTAAAAAGTTTCAAATTTTTCTCCCCCTAGGATGATGAAATCTGCTATGTAGTTAGCAAGATTCATGTGAAGGAAAACTTTCCAGTTTTCGCCCACTACTAACCCTAAATCTGTTTCAGTCTGGGGAGTACAGTATGTACTGTCGTTTCCAAGCACAGGAGTCTTTGTTTCACACAGGAAGAAAAAAAAACTCTCATTATGGCCCTCATTTTGTCCTTAAGATTTTGGGCATTTTGAAGTGGACATATAATACCATAAATTTTTCACCACCTTAAATTTTATATATTCTTTGATTAACTATTTTAGTCTTTTAATGTGCTAGTTCCTTAACCTCACAATAAAAGAAATGAAGGGAGTTGTTTATGAAGATAGGATATATGTTAGGCTGAAAATTTCATCCATATATTTCCTCTATGCAAATTTGTTCATCAATCTATATTTGAAAACTAAGTTTCCAAAATTAAGTTTAACTTATGTCAAGTTATACTTAGTAAAGTGTCTTGCAGTTTATTTTGAGAACGCCAGTATTGCTAGGCTATTATTTTTCTTATCCTGATTTTAAGTTAAACACTATAATTTATAATTTAGATTTTTATCTGGCAATGACATTTAAAATTTTATCTTTATATACACTTAAGTTATGAAACACTTGCTTCCAGAACATTGCACAAGGATAAACACATCTGTAAATATTAATTTAAATGAATATTTAGAATCAGATTATTTTAAAAATTTCATTATCATACCCTGAATATTTAAGATTTCCAATTCTAAGAATTGATTTAACACATACCAACATACACACACACACACACACACAACATCATGCTTTTATAGAAACATTTATGTGATCAAAATTGAGAAATTTTAAGGTAATAATCTGCACATTAAAAGAATAAATAAAACCTTAGTTTGCTGGAAGTAATGCATTTGATGACATGTAGCACCACTTCTTTCAAGTGGACAGAAGATAAAATACCAGTATTTGGAGATAATGTAATCTTATCCCTGGAAAACTCAAAGTAATTTAATAAAAATCTGATTTAAAAAATAGAATGGTCTGTGATGGGGCTGACTATATAATTAATATATAAAATAAATTCCCTTTATGTATATTGTATTTGGTTACTGAACATGGTGGAAGAAAAATAACCTACCAATTTAACTTAAAAACAATAATAATTCCCCATAAAATACAAGAGTATAAATTTTTAAAATGTCCACAGGGAAGGAAGGCAAGATGGAAGAAAAGGAAAGAAGGGAAACTGTATTATTACTTCATGCTTCTTACCAACTTAATTCCAGTTGGAACCAATATTCAAATATTTTTAAATGGCACCGTAAAAGTACTAAAAATATATACATGAGTTTTTTTTCAAATAATATTCAATGAGGGAAAGTTTTTAAAGCATGATTATTGTAGAACTTATTTTGAATAGATAATTTTGCCTACATAATATTTTTAAAATAAAATATTAAAAATATTTCTGTGCTAAAAAAATTCCCATTTAAGTGACTGAAAGTTGAATGAAAATTGAAAAAAAAAAGGTTTCGCAACATTTACAGTGGTCTGGATATTTTCAATATTAGTGTCAATATATGATTAATGTAACAAGAAAAAGTCTCATATAGAAAAATGATATTTTTGCTGTAAAATAAGATGTTACTCTACAAAAGCATATTTATTTTACTGTGAAAAAGGAAGATTTTATAAGTTCAAAGACCCTAAAATGCATTACTTCCTTTTTAAGACAACTTAATTATGCCAGGAGACTCTCTCATAGTAAGGCTGCCCTCATGTTAGTTAATGGGTGGATCTACATTTTCTTGAGAGGATAGTATTGTAAATATTCTCAAGGCAACAAATGACTGAACAATTTTCTTATGTTGTGTTACAGCCATAACATAATGTGACAGTGACATGCAAAACACATTAAATATAATATGAACTCAGCAATTATGACCTGCGGCAGGGGCACAAACAAAGCAAACAATTTACTACTAACCTTTGTGAAAACATATGTTACTAGGGAAAATAATATATGATAGCAACCTGTGAGTTTAATAATAACACTGCAATGACAGCAACAAGTAGATATTGTAATATGAAATTATCTATGAAATGGCAGACTTGGAGGTAGTTCATGTAGTGGATACCAAAACAGGTTGACTACTTGGGATGCTTTTTTCAGTTGTTTTCTTTTTAGTATCACTAATATTAAATTTTTTATTTACTAAGTAAAAGTGATAATAGTATCTGATTCACAGAACATTAAATGAAACAATTGTTGTGACCTGTTTTGGTGGTGCTTGGTATACATAAATGTTAGGCACTATTGTTGTTGTTTTAGAGAAAACCAAGGTTCATATGGGAAACTATTATCTAAGCATGAGGAGATCTGGACCTACTGGCGTTTTTGTCTCTGTCACTTGAGGCCACAGCTCATTTAGCTGTGAAATTGTGAGTGGAACACATTCTTGCTATCTGCATTGTCAGGTTTTTAAAGTGTAAATCAGATGATGCCAGTGGTTTTCATTTTCTTAGGATAGTGTAGACAAAGAGCGGTCAGCCTTTGCCAGGCTCGCTGCCTTACTCTGGCCGCTCAGCATCCCGTGGCCCCCAGCTCTGCCCCACCGAGCTGTTAGACCTTCAGCCAGCACTGGGGGCCTTCTGCTCTGACTTCCACCCAGGCCTCTCTCTGCCTGTAATGGCCCCTCCTTTTGCAGACTCCTTTACCTGGTATTGGTCTCGTCCTTTAAAATGTAACTTCTTCAGGTAAAGTAGTCCCCAACCCCACCCCATGTCAAGGAAGTCGTGTAGCACGTCAGTTGGTGGGGAGAGTGGGAGATGCATCAAACCTGTTGTCACTTGTCCAGTATCCGCCTTTCTTGTTGGAGTGAAACGTGGTGAAGAATCAGCCGAGGGCAGCTGCCCATGGCTCCATCTGCAGTGCCCTGCACAGTGCTGAGCATGCAGTAGGACGAATAAAACCATATTTCACATCAGTTTAAGATTTCGCGTTTCACCTTCAGCCTGTGGGCAGGATTATACCAAAGCATTCCCGGGAGAAGAAATGAGAACTGAGCTCTGCAACAAAGGAAAGTCTGCGACCTTCTTTAAATGTCCTTAGACGTCCTTGAATTTCACATTCCTTTCTGGTCCCTTGTTTATGAGATTTAGCTCAAACCATCCTAAAGTCTTTTTTTATTATTATTATTTCCGCACATTACAGGGGTACAAATGTTTAGGTTACGTATATTGCCTTTGCCCCACCTGAGTCAGAGCTTCAAGCATGTCCATCCCCCAGCTGGTGCGCAGGGCACCCAATAGGGTGTGTATATACCCATCCCCTCCCACCCCTCCCACCTGCCCAACACCCTATCAATGGATGAAACCTGAAGTCTTGAAAGCTGAGATGTAACTTTGCTGTTAAAAAATATATATTTCTTCTACATTCTAAATACACAGGCTAAACACATTAAACGGCAAGTCACAAAGCGTTTCTGTTGCTAGTTCCTCGACTCTAAATTTATCAGGCCATCTCCAATCCCCCAATCTTACTATTAATGAGAATCTGCTGATTGAGGAACTCCTGTAGACTGAGCATTTTAAAGTTTCTTCCAAACCAACTACCTTTAACTATTTCATTTAGAAATAAAATTCAAGAAGTTGTAGCTCTACATAGATATTTTTCAGAATATATGAAAAATTGCCATGATTTTCCCTGTCTTTTATATTTCCCTATCTTTATAATTTTAAATAAGAGATATAGAGTACAGTGAGAGTAAATCTTTTGAAACATAAAAGACAGGGGAAATCATGACAATTTTTCATATATTCTGACATAAAAACAGGGTGTCTGCACCTAAGTGCTATATACAATCTGGTTTATTGTTCCTTCTGAGAAATTTAAAGTCTTTCTTCCTAGTTTTCCTGGGGAAAATTTAAAGTGTTTTAACAGTGTTGTCACTTGTGTATGTGTGTTTGTGTGTGTTTATTTTTGATTCCTTGATTCTTTCCAAGTCTCTCCACATTCAATTGTTGTAGTTCTCAAAGCCAGGCCGCATAAGCATCCTGGGCTGTAGGACATCGCCCACGTCTTCTCAAGGGAATGTGCGCGGTCTTGGTTCCATAGGCCAATCTTTGATGGGACATTAGTGTGTCAGTGTGCAGAGACATTGGACACACCAGCAGGGAAGATGAGGAAACTCACAGAAAGCTTGAAGAATAAGAGAGAAACAGCAGGATGTGGGATCCTGGAAGCCAAGGGAAAAAGGTGTTCCATGGCGAGGAGTCAACAGCCTCAGAGAATTTAAATGAGCTGAGCAGTGAGAATTCATGGCTCCATCATCCCCAACTTAAAAACAAAAGTCTTTCCCACTTGTATTTTTGATATTTACCACTTCTTGGACTAGCGCCAATCATTATTACTTAGCATATATAGAAATATAGTATTTTCATAAATTTGCCATAAAACTGCATCCTTGAAAACTCATGGTATACCTTCCTGTTCTAGTATTTTGGAATTGTGTACACCTTTCATTATGCATATATTTAATGGGTAGATAAGAAAAGATGCCTTGTTGGCAGTGGTTGAGCTTGCTAAGAACAGAGAGTGAGGGTGGAAATCCCCTAGCCTCGCTGTAAGGTATTTTTATGTATTTCACACTAATTGATAATACCAGATCCAGACCTATAATTTATTTTCTGAATAACTGTGGATCAGTTTGTTAAGCTTTCTTTAAGCTTTATATATATATATATAATGAAAATCATATTAACACCAAGTTCATTGGTTATTGTGATTGTTAAATGAGACATACATGCAGAGCCATAGCGTAGGTCCAGTTCCCTAATCCAATTCACTGGCACTGATGTCCTTTTAGTTCCTTGAATGTACCCAATTTGTCTTTCATTCCGAGACAAGCACACACTGTTACTCGGAGCCCCAATATTCCCCACTGATTCACATCTAATTAATCTCTTATAGTGGAGCCCTAGCATTGTTCTCTAAGAAAATCCTTCCTGAAAGCCCCCTGGCAGGGCAGATCCTACTCACTTCCCTCTACTTTTCCTCCACTCATAGTGACATCTCCAGAAAGAAGGAATATTCTCACATTTCATGTAAGGGATGGTAGAAGTATCGAGGTAATTACACTTGCTGAATTTGCTAATTGCTGCTCTAACATGAACCATACCTCTGGTTTACCATGGGATCCCTGACCTTAATATACTAATCTGAGTAATTACATTTGGCAACACAGAAACCTCCATTCTTGGATTTTCTAAACATTATAAGAAGAGGACCTTTTGATCCTCTCAATGGCATAGCTGAGCTGTTTGTGCACCTCATTCCTAATCCCGTCGTCAGTGTGACTACAGTCTGATCTGTTAGGTTGGATTTGCTTTTATAGCATGCTCTTTTAAAATGCAGACAGCACTTTCTGAGTGCTCTGGAGTTCTAGTGTGAATTGCACAATTTTTAATCAGAGGCTGAACTCCTAATTGGCTGATATTAGCTGCTTAGAAGTAAAGGGAATTTTGGCCGATTGGAGGGGAGAAGAAATGAGTAATCTTGAAGTCTGGTGATGCAGCTAAAGGAAGGTCAAGGGGCAATGAGGACAGAGCACTGTGAGGCACGAGATTTGGAGAGGGTGTGTTGGGAGACTGGATCCATCAGATGAGGAAAGGAATATAGTGAAGTGGATAATATTAGATCATTTAAATATTCTTCACGGGCTTATGGAAATCTATATTCGATAGTCAACAAAGGTGAGAGGACCTTGCTAAAGGTATATAACAGAGACTTCACCTTTTAATTTATACTCTTACTATCGTGATAAGATGCTGTGATAGCTCAGACATGGTTTCTCAATTTTTTTTTTTCTCTCGGAATTGAATGTTTCCATATACCACACCCTCATTAATATTAATACATTTTCTCAAGTTATCGTCACCACCTAGTAAGGAGTTAGGTAATATCTATGTCATTTTTAGTACTACCTGGCAATCAGATTCCAAGATTTTATTTTTAGTAGCAAAATAAAAACAAAAAGTAAGGGAATGAATGATGGATAGTAGCATTTTATAAAGTACATGGTTTCTATGTACTTTAAAAAAATGTCCTACAGGTTGGGAAGGACAATTTCAAAAACTACATGGAATATACCTAGATCCAAAATGAAATCTACTGTGTCTATACAAAATGCTTTATTTTAAAATAGTTATTGTAGTTATGTAGTCACAGACAACAGTATACAGATGAACATTTATTGGTGCATTAGGCACTGGGCTCACAGGTTATGTCGTTTGCTTCTGTCAACTTAATTATACCCTCCCACTGGCCACATAACTGGACTATTCACCCAGTAGGGAAGAAAAATGAGAAAAAGTCCTGAAAACAGTTTTAAAAAATGCATGAGAAACAAATAATAGATCTCATAAGACTCATTTTGTAGCAAACTTTATTTTTCCTACTGAAGTATACCTAATAAATATTAATGGAATATTTTTGACTTTCTAACATCATCTGTGACATCTGTGCTTATTATTCAGTACCAAATTTTGTTCCCTAAACTTTTCATAAGCACTTATTGCATGCTTTTTAAAGAATTGCCTTTTTAGGAACTGAACTTTTTTACTGTTTAGAATTTGCTGTCTATGGGTCAATTTTAACCTTAATTGCTTTTCAATACTTTGTGTGACCGTTACAATAATTGCTAAGATATTTATTTTTCCTTTTCAAAAAATAAACCATATTCTCTCATGCGGAAAATTCTTTGAAGCCATCGTTAATTCAGGGAATTTATCAAGGGGTCATTGAGAGTACTAGAATGATCATTTATTTTAAAATTATCCCTATTCTGGAATAGTTAATACAGGTTTCAGGAGGTGTTTTTATCTCTGAGTTGCAAATTGCACAATGACAGAATCTGATTAAAATAATTTTTAAGAATCAAAGAGGAAGAAAACCTCTATGTAAAGGTGAGGGGACTATTTTGATTCCATATCTCTTTCAAAAATGTGGAATTTAGAGTGAAATCACATTTTAAAGTTACCTTTCTTATGACAATGCCAACTTTTCATACTGGTATCTTATAGAAAGTTCTGTAAATAAAGGTCCTTTATTTAAAAGTTTTTAATGATTGTACTCTGACGCATGAAAATCCAGGTAACAACAACTATTAACACTGATGAATCTTAAGTTTTTCTTTTATACATTTCAAGAGCTTGAGGCATAATAGTAACTCTTTTCTTTTTCCCCCATGGATAAACAATCTAATGACCATGTTTTTAATACTATGAGATTATGGTTATTTTAAGAAAAAATCAGACTCTGTTAGTTTAGATTTTAAAACAGCTAAAAAAGTATATAATTTTAATCATAAATGCAATATTCCTAAAAGAGGTGTTTTTTCATTGATCTTTAGAGCAAAAGAAGGTATCGGATTTCCTTATGGAAGAACATGCCTTCAGTGCTTAACATTTATTAAAGTGATTGACCACTTTTTCTTCCTGCTCTTGCAGAATTGATTTAGCAACTTGCTTAAGTATTACATTGAACATATCGTATAAGCTATAAAAAATGCATTACTTTTCATCTTCAAGAGCACATTTAAAATGTTGAATTATGTATTTTAAAGACCAAATAAACAGAGTACTGGAGTAGTCTGAAACCTAATGCTACTGTTTTCAGACATGCTAGTTTTTCCCCAGGTCCGATCAGTCTGCAGGGTAGCTCTTTACACAGTGGGGTTCCCAGGAGCCGAAGATGTGCTCTGTCAGAGCAAGTGCACTAATTTCACAAGAGAGCCAGATGTGAGGTAACAAAACATTAGCTTGAAAGAGTTAAGTACAAGAATTAGAAACTTTACTTTGAATTGTTTCCGTGATCACCCCTGTCTGTGTCCAGCCCATAGGGGGTTATGGAAAGAACGTATAAAGCCAGAACAAGAGATCCTATGTGGGGGTAGGGGGTGAAGTTTGGGGAATGATATGGAGCACCAGGCCTATGTGTGCCAAGAAGCTGCAATCCATCAAGTCAGAGGTTAAAGAATCCAGCCTGCAGACACCCAACCTGGACACATACTGATGGTGAGAAAACTCGAACTTCCAGTAGGACACTTCTCATGCAGTCCTGACTGAGGCCTGAAATTACTGTTGGGTAATAGATCGTGTGAAAAAGGTAATCAGTTGCCTTAGCAGAATCACAGAGTGGCTAGCAATAAGGAAAAAATCCTAAAAGTTATTGATTATAATGTTTTCTTTAGAACTTTAATAGTAGTAAATCCAGATACCCTGTTAAGTGAACATATGGTCAGTTAATATATTTTCTACAACCCTCCTAAAGTCAGAATAATAGAACCACATTTATAGGCAAGGAAACTGAGGCCAAGAGAGATATAATACTTTGCTCAAGCATACAGATTTTTCTTTCAGCTCTAACTTCAAAGCTTTTAATTTTCTGTGGTATCTCTCAATGAAAACATATCTCAATGAAGCAGAATGATACTTCTAGTTGACATACACATAAGCTAAAACAACATATCAACCAAAATATAATCCAAAGAAAACCAGGGGATACTGTGAGGCATGGTTGGTTATCTATTGCTGCATAATGAATTACCACAAATTTAGAGACTTAAAACAACACTCATTTATTCTCTCAGAATGTGTGTGGACCAGGCTTCCAGGCACAGCTTAGGTAAGTCCCCTGTTCTGGGTCTCTCCAAGACAACATTTGAGAGGTCAGGCATGGCCATGGCCTCATTTGAAGGCTTGACTGTGGAAGGATCCATTTCCAAGCTCTTTGGTTGTTTGTTAGCAGGATTCAGGTCCTTGTGGATTGGTTGTTGGACTGAGGCCCTCAGTTCCCTGCTATCTGTTGGCTGCAAGCTTCTTTCAATTCCTGACACGTGGATCTCTCTAACATGGCTGATTGCCTCACCAAAACCAGCAGAGGAAAGTCTCTTAACAAGATTGAAGTCACTACCTTATGAAACCTGAGAATGGAAGGGACCTGCCATAGCTTTGTTAGGCCAGCCCACGTTCAGGAGAAGAGGACTACACATGGGCATGAATACCAGGAGATGCAGCTCATTGGGGGCCATCTTAGAGAGTCTGTTCTCAATAGATTTGGGGAGTAAAATGACTTTTTATAAGAAATGACAGGGTGAAGAGATTATTCAGCATGAGGCTGAAATAAATAAGTGATTTAATGAAATAATTAGGAAAAAATTAAAAATCAAATTGTGTAAAAAGTATTTCTTAACTCCAAGCTGTCAACATGGGTTTGATTGTGACTTCATTGCTATCCTAAACATATTATGCAATCATGTATTTGCAGCCATATGCATTATAGCTGATTGACAATTATTACAGCAGGAAAAGAAATTTGACATTGTTTCTTTAACATAACAACTCTTTCAGTTAGGTGAGGATAATGTGTTAATATAAATGGTCTGTTTATTTCAGAGATGCACAATATTTTTTTCTTTGACATGGAAATGAGCAACTCTAGAGAAAAGTCTGTCATAGAAAACCATTTGGCAAAAAAAAAAAAATTTTTTTTTTGCTTCATTTTATCTCTAGTATTTTTTGTAATAAAGATATTTCAGGTTTGGTGTTTTTAAAGGCAGCATAGTTCATAGTGGGCAAGAAAATTGAATTCTTTTAGCATTCCAAGTTTGACTTTGGGTTCCCTATGTTCAACAAATATTTACATGTTGTCCAAATCAGAATATAGTAATGCCCCCTTATGGGGTGGAAAATACATTCCAAGATCCCCAGTGTATGCCTAAAACTGGGGATAGTACCGAACTTTGTATATGTTATGGTTTTTCTACGCTATAAACAAAACAGCTAGTAAGTAACTAACAGGCAGGCAGCATATACAATGGACATGCTGGACAAGGGATGATTCACGTCCTGGGCGGAACACAGCAGGATGGCACAAGATTTTATCACACCATTCAAATTGGCACAAGATTGAAAACTTATGAATTGCTTATTTCTAGAATTTTCTAATTAATATTTTCAGACCATGGTTGATAGCAAGTAATTGAAATGTGGAAATCAAAACCATGGATATGGGGGGACTGCTGTGTACACATGATGAAAATGTCATTTATGCATCGGAGTTCTTAGAGCCCCTCTCAGCAGAGTTGAGCTATCAGGTACCTAGTAATGCCACTGAGGAAGGAGTGCTTATGTGGGTCTTATCTAAACTGATCCAGTTGTTACTTTTGAGCACAGTAATAGATCAAAGTTTGTTTGGGAAACTATGTCATTACAGAAGACTGCAAGATATTCTTAAGGATTAAAAAGTGAAGTTTATTAACTTAATGTAAGTTAAATAAAAGGCAAATTTTAATTAGTCTGCATTATTTTTCCTAGAGTTCTAAAAGAGAACAATTCAGAGAAAATATGAGATATGTATTTTAGAAAAATTAAAGAGAAATCTAGAAAACTTGATTGACCATATAATTGTTCTTGCAATTTTGGGAATGATAGAGGATATTAGAAATATTTAATTTAAAAAAATATGTATGTGCTAACCGAGTATTATTATATCAATGGACTTAAAAAGTATATACAAAATAATTTTTAATAAAATTCCTTTTATTTATTCCAAAAATAAAAAAATAACAAAATCTATGCATATTAGAATAAAACAACCCCCTAAAGAAACTTTACATGAATCATCTCAGCATTAAAGAGTAAACTTAAACAGAATGATTATTCTTGTTACATTTTCATATACTTTCAATTGCTATATTGGCCACATCTCTCCCAAATACTATGCCTCTCTTATTTTGCTAAAGGATGTTTTGTAATTTTTTTAAAAATATAATTGTCTGCAATGTCATCAAAGATGTATTTTACATTTTCTTGTTTTATAGTCACAAAATTTAAACATATTGTCATGTTCAATTAAATCTGACCATATTATATTATTTTTATCAAGAGGAAGATCTTTACAGGTGTTGAGATATTTGGAAAATTTAGAGCAAATTCTGCTAATTGAAGGTTATTTTCAATACAACTTTGTTTTTATTTAAATGGATAAATATTTGAATGTAAACATTATCAGATTTTTAAGATTCAATTTATCCTATCTTTGAAAAATATTTTTGTAACAAAATTTATTAATCTGCCCTTATTTATTATTATTTTAAATAATTTTGCTAATTTTAAATGCCTCAAAATTGTATGTATTCCAAATTTCATGAAATTTTGGTATAGATTATAAACTTGTCCAATTAAAAATAGTTCCTTCAAAAGATTCTTACCATGAGTTATGATATTTAAAGACTCAACACTAGAATATCAAAACTAAATCCTGAAAAATATTTGAACCTCTCGTCACATTATTTTGTTCAGGTTAATTTGTTCTGTTTCTTTCTTGCTTTTGTAAAGGAATAGTTCTATTTTTCCTTTTGACATACTCTATTTTTAATTACTAAAAGCACTAAAAACATCAGAGGCTGAAAGGTTTTGGTGAATTATTTATTGAATAATTTGACTGAAAATTTCCCCTTTATTTTGAACAAATATGACAAAAATATAAAGGCTTTATTTTCAAAAAAATTTCAATACCATTTAGTAGTATACTTGAAATAGTTTACAAAAGTAGTTCTTCTAAAGCTAACACATTCCTAAAACTTGATAGATGGGTAACTTTCCATAAATTGCTCAAAAATTGGAATTTAAAAAGGAGTTAATATATTTTTTAAAGAAACAAATAACAAATATTTCACTATTAAGAAAATTAATTTCCAAAAGCCTTCCTTTGATTCCATGAATTGATTGAAAAAAATTAAATTGTTATTAGAACTAACTTGATTTTTAATTTAAAACATCTGATAATACTGATGTTGTTATAAACATTTACAAATGTTAACTATTGATGATCTACACCTTAAAATTTCACATTAGGAATCAAGGAATTAGGATTAGAATTTAACCTTGTTCTAAAGCAATAGTTTCTCCAAGTGTGGCCAGCAGTATCAACCTGAAACTTAGAAATACAGCTTCTCAGGCTCCAGCCCAGAACTCCTAAGTTGGCAACCCACCAGTCTGTGTTATTAGAAGCCTTCTAGATGCTTCTGGTGCATGCCTAAGTTTGAGAACCACTGCCAAAAATCTAAGTAAAAGGCCATCTCTTCCTTGTTGATATTAATCCTCTAAATGCAAATTATTCTTAAAATTTACTTAAGATAAGCATAATTACATAGGAAAAAACTTAACCATCAAATAAATCATCTACTATTAAAAAATCTTTGCTATTCTATTGAATAATCCATGCCAAAATTTGCATAAATAGTTAACAATAGACTGAATTCACATATGTTAATATGTCTAGTTGCGTTTGATCTAAAAATTAGATGACTGGTGAATCATTTATTAAACAATTACATTCATAAGACATACAATTCTGGGGTAGAAGTATAAAGTAAATATAATATTAAGTGAATGTTATGGCAGACAATTAGCAAAACTTTAATTCTAGTGTCATTTTTATTTATACTATGGTTTTGTCAGATTATTTAAAATGAAAGCTTATGGTCTTGTAAAAAGAGCATTATAATGAAATGACTTTAGTTACTAGATCATTTTATATAAATAATTCACTCTTGCAACAATAGGGTACATAGAATGCTGTGATTATTCCATAGCTCGTCATTCTTTTCTTCTTTTATTTGTTTTAGTGTGGTCTTTTTTTATTACATGTTTATAAAGAAAGAAGAAGAAGAGTTAAATAGATATTTTAATAGAAATCAGTGCTAGGAATTAGGGTATTCTGCTACTTATTTTCTTCTTGGTAATGCATCTCAAGATTTTCCCCATTGCTTTAAACTCTGAGGATATTGGTGGGGTGTGAAGGTCTGGATTCTTCCAGGAAATAAGAAACCAAGGAATTTGGATCAACAAGGGTTTTGCAGGTAAAAGTATCAGGATAAATATATTATGATAGTTAGCTGGCAGAAAGTACATAATGCTGGAAAATCTATTTCTTGGAATACTGGAGGATAATGTGTCTTGCCTGGCCAGAAACTGAGATATCCAGATACAAGAAGCACACAGAACTCCTGGGAGACTCAATGTGAAAAGGTAATCACCTCATCACATAATTATCAGACTGGCCAAAGTAAACATTAAAGAGGCAATCCTCTGAGCAGTAAGATGAAAACAACATATAACCTACAAAGGAAAACCTATCAGACTAACTGCAGACTTCTCAACTAAAACCCTACACGCCAAAAGGGACTGGGGACCCATCCTCAATCTTCTAAAACAGAATAATGGCCAACTTAGAAATGTTTACCTGGCAAAACTAAGCTTCATCTACAGGGAAAAATAAAGACTGTCCCAGACAAGCAATCACTGATGGAATTTGCAAAGACCAGACCTGCTCTGCAGGAAGTATTCAGACCTGCATTATACACTGAATAGTATAATAGACACTCACTAAAGTAAAATCATGCAGGAGTTAAAGTCCAGAACCTGGATTCTACAATGGCTCAAGAACTAAAACAAAACAATAAGAATTTACCCAACAATATGAACAGAAATCTACCCCAAATATCAAACCTCTCAATAAATGTGAATGATTTTAATTGTCCTCTGAAGAGACATAGACTGGCTGAGTGGATAAAAAATTACAAGCCAAGTGTCTCCTGTCTCCAGGAAACACAGCTAACCCACAAAGATGCTTTCAGACTCAAGGTCAAGGGTTGGAAAACAAACTTCCATGGGGCTTTTGAGAAGGACTGGGGCTGAGCGAGTAGGACAGCTACCTTTATCTTTCATCAACTGGATTGATTTCTCTTAGGCTATGCACGGGTGTGGATGTGTGTGCATTATTTGTTTTGTTTTAGTTCTGAGTTATTTAGGGAAGTACAGTACCAGTTAGATGAATTACGAATGTTGAACATCTCATTTTCTGTTGAGCGTTCTTTTGTTTATGCCAAAGTAAGTGGTCATTTGTATGAAGACACACACACACACACACACACACACACATACTCATGTTTACATAAAAGGTTCAACAACATTTCTCTCCTTCCTAGAGAATGACATAATACGTATCTGTCTTAGGTTATATATTTTATATACAACCCACCCACCTCCATTTGTTTCCCAACAAGCCAAAGGTAAGGCTGCTTCTGAAATTCTTATTCCAGTCTCTTGTGTCTGTCATCTCACTGAGACTGCAGCTTCTGCTGTAAGTATGATGCACGCAATCTATAGCTATATTGGTTGTACCGGAATAATGATTGCAATAACTGTGCTTGCTGTGATCTACGGCCATGTCCCTCATGAACATGGTCATCAAGCCTGGTATTGAACAGTTTAAGCACCACTGAATTTCTGCTCTAAACAAGAAAGCAGCTTACAATTCCCTGGATCCAGCCATCCTTGTATATAGAAATGCTCAGGGCCAGCCATCACTGAGGAAATCCATATTCTAATCTGTAAAATATTCAAAGAGAATTACTTTGCTTTTTCTGTCTCACACAGTTGGATGAATGTATTGCTTATATTTTCCTAACCATTTTTTACTCATGTAACAAATAACTGTTAAGCATTAACTATATACTGGTCATTGTACTCTGTGTGGAGGGATACATCACTGATCAAAGCATTCATGGTTATCAAGTCATTTACCCTGAATGAAGATCAAATTTGCTCATCATCAATAACATACAGACATAATTTGTATTGTGAACAGCAACAAATAAAAATAAATGAATTTCCAACCTAGCCAAACCTAATAGGTTTATTTACTTATCCCGCCCAAGAAAAATATCAGTAAGAACCACTATTTTAAAATGCTTTCATACTGTTTCCAGAAGTATCCAACAGAAGATATATTAATATGAATATATATTCTTGAGCATTAAAATTCACATTGTCCAGTTATTCTATATTGTTTGGAGGTTTTTTTGTGTTTGTTTATGGGTGAATTAGTTACAATTGGCAATATTTAAAATTTGGTGTCTCTTTTTCTGGGTTCAAGGGAAAAACTTTCTTTTCTGAATCTATCAGATAACTGGGAGAAATATGAACTTTACCAATGTTAAGCTTTTGTGGTTAATGATCTGGACAGCTGAAAAAGTAAGAAAAAATGTAAAAGATAATCATTTTGTAAGGAGCTACATTCTATACTTCTTCCTTAAAAATGGGTTTCTAAAGGTAGAGAGTGTGCCCTTTACCCACAAATTCTTTTTTTGAAAAGGACAATGAGGATGAAGTATGAGTGGCCCATTATTTCTCTGATTCAGGAACATTGCCATGCTGGTGGAGGGAGAATGAATAAATACCAGTCAAGTTCATCTGTAACAGAATCAATTATGTAACAGCATATTAACCACTCCAATTTTAACCACTTTTCAAGATGGCCATCATTTATATCATAAGGCTTATATGCCAATCCCTGGGTTATTTTTAGGATGTTAGAATTTTCCAAATACAGGGATGTATATTAATATTAAACATCAGAGTAACTTTTTTATTCCCTGCCTTTTTATGACCATGAGTTAATCAGACTAGCACCAGGGCTTAGGTTCCTAGGGCACAGAGTTGTAATCCATAATAGGTTATTTTATTTAACAAATGTGGAACAAAGGGACGAACTCAAGGCCACGTCTATGGGGAGCTCCAAAAATCAGAGTAGGAAGCTATACGTTAGCACTAAATATTATCCAAATGGGGACGGAAACTCGGGCAGAGTGGGAAACACGTTGGACACAATAAGAGTAAAAACCTGAGTGATTGCCTCTAAGAACAAGATGTGCCTGGCAATCATTTTGGTATTACATGTTAGAAGTATTGTGTGAGTACAGTGAGTTTGCAAAGCATTTCAAAGTCCTTGTCGCAGTTCCTTGGCATTCCATGAATGCAATTTTATCTTAATGTCAGGAACACGCAGAAGAAAGATCAAGTCCTGGAATATCTCTAAGTATTTTCTCTTCCTCATGGTCTCTTAGACCCAGAAAAGGGAAGAAGAATGTAAAGGTCAGGAAGAAAGCAACCAGCTACTGGTGCTGCATGGAGTTGGCAAGAGAAGTAGACTCTTGGGTGGACTCTGGAATAGCAACTTCAGGAACGGTCCCCCTTGAAGCTTTCCTATGAGATGACTGGGTCAGTATTCAGAGTTATAGGTTCAAATCACAACCTTGAATACATAGTGCCTGGTGTTAGGCCTTCCACCAAGGGTAGTGTTCTATCCTCTAAATATGCTCTCAGGCTACCTTGCTTCCTTTGGCCTCTCCCATGAGTTTAAGTAATTTTATATACATATTTATTTCTATGAATATTATATTAATATATACATATGCATACACACATAGTCTGACTAACATCAATCAATAAATTAATATCAATTTCCTACTTTGTAATCTTCATGTAGAAGTCCATTTTTCACACACACACATAATCCATAGAACTCCTGAAGTGAAGGTGTGAACAGTGTAGATTCTGCTGAGAAACTCAACAGTGGAAAAGGCTCTTACTCTCCTGGTACCGTGTTTCCCTGAAAATAAGACCTACCCGTAAAATAATCCCTAGCAGGATTTCTAAGCATTTGCGCAATATAAGCCCTACCCCAAAAATAAGACCTAGTGATGGGCGTGGCTACACAGCATATCTGCACAACCCATGCATTTCGCCTTGGAGCAGTAAAGAAGACGAGTGGCCCTTCTCATCTGCCCCATGAGAGCTCTATTGTTTGACATGAGAGATTGGGGCCAATAGTTCTAAAGGAAATAGAGTCGCAAGAAATTCAGGATGAAATTCACGGTTCGGAGAGTTATGATGATGTTCCAGAAGAAGACGACTTCACTATATTTGAATCAATGTAGATTGTTGTACTGTACTTAAAAAAAAAATAACATGTCCCCTGAAAATAAGCCCTAGGGTGTCTTCTTGAGGAAAAATAAATATAAGACCCTGTCTTATTTTGGGGGAAACACGGTATTACTGTACTTATTCTCCTGGTATTATATTAATACAGCTTAGGGAGAAGGCACCATGGCACTGCAGTTCTTCCAGTAGTGCTAATGATGTGCTTTTTCAGAATATTTTCTATGAGTGCTGTGTGCTATTATCATCTAACTCTTACTTGGCCTTACCTGAGAGGCTTGTGTCCATGACACCTTGTCGTCCACTCACTGCCATGATGGTCATTTTCAGTCATTGCGCTCACGATGGTCAGTCAATAGCAGCTCAGTCTCTGTAAATGCTTTAAGCATTGGAATGAGATATTGGTACTGGAAAGAGCATGGCATGCGGTCTTCTTTGCAGCACAGCTGTGCCTTTCAGAGTACTAATAGTGCAGACCTTCCCTGAGTGTTTGCTCTTGCACTTCTATAGAACTGAATGTGGAACTGGCCTTAGGACAGATCTTCTGGTAACATGAAATATTTTCATTATGGGCTGAAATGTGTTTCCCCCAAACCCATATATCGATGTCCTAACCCCCAATGTGACCATATTTGAAACTAGGGCCTGTGCAGAGAGCATAAACGTTAAATGAGGTCATAGGCCACCTAATCTGGTAGGACTGGCACCCTTATAAGAAGAGGGTGAGACACACCATGTGAGGACACAGTGAGAAGGTGGCAGTCTGCAGCCCAAGAAAAGAGCCCTCACCAGACATTGACCCTGCTGGCACCTCGGACCTGGACTTCCAGTCCCCAGAACTATGAGAAAATAAATGTTGGCTATTTAAGCCACCTAGTCTGTGGTATTTTATATGGTAGCCTGAGCTCACTAAGATAAATGCCTAAATCCCAGTACCTCAGAATGTGACTATATTTGGAGATAGAGTCTTCAAAGAGGTTATTAAGATAAAATGCAGTCATTAGGGTGATCCCTAATCCAATATGATTGGCGTTCTCATAAGAAAAGCAGATTAGAACATGTACACAGAGGAAAACCATGCGAAGACATGGGGAGAAGTTGGCCATCCACAAGCCAAGGAAAGAGGCCTCTGGAAAAAAATTCAACTCTGCTAACACCTTGATCTGTGATTTCCAGCTTCAAGATCTGTGAGAAAATAAATTTCTGTTTTTTAATTCACCCAATCTGCAGTACTTTGTTATAGTATTCCTAACAAACTAATACATTTTAAGAGAAAATTACAAATTTGCTATCCAAAAGAAGCAACAAAGACATAGAAGGTAAACTTCAGAAAGACATGCCTATGACTAGGCGGTGACAGATCCCAAAGGCTCAGTGATTTAGTCTGTGGAGCCTCAAAGGTAAATATTAATATAAGGAGGCGCTGTTTTGCCTGCATCTTCCCAGGAAGCTCTGAATAGATGCCAGGAGGTTTACCATTTTTTGTTTGCCCATGTCTGTGCCTTCAATGAGGCTGTTATTGCCTTTATCATTTGGAAGATCTTGACTTTTACTAGAGTCACCCCCAGGGCTGACCTGGTGAACATGGCCATGAGTCAATTCATCAACCACAACAGAGGGTAAGAGTATAACCAGTGGAATCAATTCATTTAGTGTTATCAATAAGACTGGCTTGGTTTTGAAAAATTGACTTTCAACTTACTGCAGCCATATACACAAAGGCAACCAACATTTGGTAATTAGATTAGTTATTCTTGCCATACAGAAACTGGTCTTCTTCTGAACTTTAGCATTCTCATTTCTCACGTTGCTCCTCAAAAGCCCATTAATTTCTTTAGCGGAGAGAACTATGCCTTATATTTGTATCTCTCTACTAGCACCTTGCACATAACGGGAAATCAAACACATGCTTGATTTAGGATGCATGACATCCCTGGATGCCCCCAGGGGAGTTCACCACTGGTCATGTCTCCTGCCACTCTTCCTGGCCATAAGCAAAATACCAGTGGAGTTTGTTTTGTTCTCCTTCCTCCTTTCCTGTTTCTGGCTTTTGTTTCTTTTCCTGTTACTCCTTCCAGGCCATCTTTTGGCTGCCAGCGTCCACCCAGGCTGACCCATACGTTTACTGGCAATGCCCTATTGTCCATAAATATGTCATTGTTATTATCCCTTGAAAAAGTCACACTATTGTAGGTATTTTCATGAGAAAAAGTCTCTAATCGTGGAACTTACCGTGATGTTTCAGTAAGGTTAACAATATATCTTTGCAGGTATGTTTTTACTTGAAAAACAGATGTTTAAAGAAACATTATTTAAATGAAATTAAACTATACAGCTTCACCAGCCTTGCTACGCTGGTAATCAGAGAGATTGTCCATACATGAGCCTCTGGGGACCCCAGTCCACACCTTTGTCTTAGCTTAACTAATAATAGCTCCCCCTTTTGGTCTCAAATGTGTCCCAATTTGAATGATAAATTATATGGTTACACCACACATAGTCTATACATTTACAAGTGAGTTTGACACCAAGAAAACACCCTATTATTTTCAAACCTTATTTATTTTAAGTTGATGAGATTTTCTCAAGTACATTAGCTATTAATTGCCAGAGTTAGTCTGAAAGCTGTAGAAATATTTCCCAGTATTATTTTAATAAGTTACTGAAGTAGTGACTTCTAATAAAATGGAGATTACAGTTTTTAATTAATACCTTCCCATGAGCATCCACAAAAATAGTAACTTAGTAGATTGAATGGTAATAAGGAAAGGGGTGATACCACTTACTAAAGTACTTAGTACAAAACCGAGAAGTATCTCCAGTGTTGACATTATGCATATGTTACATTATCACAAGATTCTCTTCAGCCTGGACTGCAATTATTCACTCCCTGACCATTTTAATGCTACCTTCTCAACCATCAATCTCTACATTCATTATGTAGCAATTTACTTTTTATTTTTTTAGCCAAATATCTTAGAAAGTGCCTCTTCTTCATTTCTTTGTCATTTGTGATAGTGAAAATTCTAAATGGAGAATATTGTATGTCTTTTTTTAAAATTTTTATAATTTTGATTTATACTGCACATAGTTATATAGAAATAAGATTTTACATTGAAGACAAAATATCTTCCTAAGTCACCTTGACTGAATTCCATTATTTATTTCTCTTAGGTAGCTTTCAGAGAATTATTTTCGTTGCTGTGGTTAATTTAATCATCAATAACTGTTGCTGGGAGACATAAACATTAACGTAATCCCTATCCTTTTCTTTTAATTGAGCTGTTTCATTTTATTCATCTTTGTTTCTCTTCTGTTGAGGGGAGGAAGCTATGGGCCCATTGAGCCATGGAGTGATTGAAAATTAAATATCTCCTTCCCCATGAGACACTAGATATTTTGTTTCAGGTCATATAGCAAGTTAATTGTCCCAGCCCCACAGGGAAAACCTTTATTTCCCCACTGTTTAAAAAAAGTATTGATAAGTTTGAAAAAATTTGTAAAATCTGGATAAATTCCCATGAAATCAAATGACTAAACCAGATGACCTACAACAGTGGGAAGTTCTCTTCCTCCACCTTCCTAACAAAAATATTCACATTTAAAAATAACTCTAGAATTTTTGAAACCTGAATAACATATAAATCAAAAGTTAAGGGATCTTCTTCTCTCATATAACTTATAATAACTAAAATATCAGAGCAAACCTTCAATCTCTTTAATGGATTTGTTTAGCATGGGTAACAGAATTTTGTGACTTTTTTTTCTTCCCTCCCTTATGTTCCACTGCACACCAACATTCTTTCAGTTTTCCAAAGGAGCCTTTATTTGTCTCCTCAATACCAATCTCACCCGCCCTCTGTCCCTGGGCCACGGACTCCTTCATACCCACTCTGGTTAGATCCTTCTTGCAATGTCAGTATAATAGGATATTAAAATGGAACTTTTTCACCTGGGTTCTGCCGAGAGCCCAAGACAATAGTTGTCACCTAATAAACTGAGATTGTAGACCACACATACAAATTTTGGAATGAGACAGTGCCAAATGGGCTTTGAGATGCTGGTTGTCCAGGCATCCCCAGTCTATAGAAGGGTGTGGCAAGATCAGGTTATTGCTGGGGATTACACACATGCACACTGCACACACATATATATGTAGACACACACAGTCTTGGAGAAGAATCTTTGGTGTACTCTAAGTTCCATCCCCACTGCAAAACTCCCCTGCTCATCATTTCAAATCCAGGAAAGAGAGACATTAGTAAGGTAACACAGAGAGACACTGTTGTCTCCGTTATCCCAGGAAATCTTTACAATGAAGGCCTTTCTGGCCACTGCTGAAAACAGAGCCAAGGAGAATGGCCACATGAGTGGGTTGTCTCTGCTATCCGAATTTGTAAGGACAAGGATGAATGAGTGTTTAGCATGGGGCTTGTGCAGGAGATAGCAAGCTCAGGATTGCTTTAGATCCTGTGAACTGGAACAGCTTGGGGACATAGAGTGCTGTGCAAAAAAGCCAGAGGTGCTTCCAGGTACCTGAGGCTGAGCAACAATTCATAACCAACCAGGTGTGCTGGTGATGCCCTGGCCAGGGTGAGGGGCCCTACAGGGGTGATTCTCCAGGGATTAGAAAGAAAAAAAAAATCTCTGAATATTGTGCAAAAGCATCCATGAAAGAAAGACCCACTTCCAGCCCACTTGTCCTGCTTAAGGGTCTGAATGGGGAGACAGGCAGTGCAAGAGAAGAAGAAGGCAAGGCTAAGAGGCAGGGAGCAGTCTCAATTTCAAATAAAGTTTGACAGCTTTTGGTATTACACAGGACGAGGCAATTTCATGCCTGAACTGAGACCATGACTTGAAGCGGCAAAGTGTCCACAGCGCTTTTCTATCATCTGAGAAGGAGGAAGTACTTCCTGGGACCCAGGCTGGATTTTATCCCCAGAGTTGGGAAGAAGCTCACATGGAGGAGATTTAAATAGTCAGAGAAGAGAAGGAAAAGAATCACTTTCCAATGCCATTCTCAAATACCCTATGTGTTCAGAGTAGTGGTTACATCAGCTTTGATGTTCCTTCCTCCACACTTTCTTCCCAGAGTTTAGTATGATGCCTGGCACATATTAGATGCTCAATATTTTTTTTTTTTGAAGAAAGGTTTAATGCAGTGATCAGTCTCTATTTTTCTTTTCATTCTTGAAAAAAACCTCTATTATTGTCATTGTCATCATCACCATCATTATTTTCTTCTCACTGTAGATATACCTTGGCTTCTGGTCTTTGGATATACAAAAGGGATAGTTTTACAAGTACCCGCTAGGGGTCTGGCTGTCCTTTCCTTGTGAAATCTGACAATTACTTAATCTCTTTGTGATTTTCACTCTCATCTGTGAAATGTCAACATTGTCCAAGGTTGGCCTTGGATAGTTAGTAACGATGTTAACCTTTCCTCAAGTAAATTCTAAAACTACTGGTTTATATTGTTGCTTACCTGTTACTATTCTAATGCTTTTGTGTTTTATATCTTATTTCTGCATCAAGATACTTAATTTATCTAGCAATTCAAAAGATTGTAAGCTTTCCAATATCAATTTCTGGTTTTGATCAAAAAGGAATTATTATTTTGAATCTTCTGCAAGGGGATATATTTTACTACCAAAGTGGGCCAACTATTAACTTTGTCCAAATTGTGGGATGAGTAGAGAATATATTTAGGAAAAAAGTCAAACCTAGGGGTCTTACTCTTGTGTTTAAATTTCTGATAAGGCATATTATAGAGATAATAATTAAGTAATAATTGGGCTATTAAATCCAATTCTTTTCTTTAATTTTTACAGCAACTGTCACATCAAATTACTTATATGTTATAAATTTAGTTCCCTGAAATAATTTTCCTTTCAGTAAGTATTAATTGAACAGTGCTAATTGCCAGGCACTGCTCTATGCAGCTATGGTAGATATATCCGTGGACAAAACAAACACAATCTTGCCTTCAGGAGCTTATATGCTAGTGCGTGTGGCTATACAGTAAACCATGAAGCAATAAATAGTTAAATAAACTAGATACAATTTGTGTTAATTTGCTAGGGTTGCCATGATAAGGTACCACAACCTGGGTGGCTTAAACAACAGAAATTTATTGTCTCACAGTTCTGGAGGCTGTAAGTTTGAGATCCAAGTGTCGGCAGGGTTGACCACTTCTGAGGGCCACCCAGCCCCCCTCTCCTTGGCTTGTGACTACCCACCTGCTTGCTCCCTGTATCTCTTCATACTGTCTTCCTTCCAAACATGTGTCCACATTTCCTCCTTTTTTTTTTTTTTGAGGTTTTATTTCTTTTTTTATTTCAGAATGTTATGGGGGTACAAATGTTTAGTTTACATACATTGTCTTTGCCATGCCTGAGTCAGCGCTACAAGCGTGTCCATCCCCCAGATGGTGCGAACCGCACCCATTAGATGTGAATATACCCATCCCCTCCTCCCTCCTCCCACCTGCCCGACACCCAATGAATGTTGCTACCATATGTGCACATAAGTGTTGATCAATTAATACCAATTTGCTGGTGAGTACATGTGGTGCTTGTTTTCCCATTCTTGTGATACTTCAGTTAGTAGAATGGGCTCCAGTTCCATCTAGGATAATACAAGAGGTACAACAATTCTTGACATGTTTTTTCTTGTTGATTGGAAAGATCTTACTATTCCTGTCATGGTGGGTTAAAGCACAATCCTTTCCCGGTTTGCAGCAGTTTATGGGCTGTGATGCTTGTGCCTCTTCCTTCTTCCCCAAAATTCTGTGTGCTGTGGGGAAGCTCTAGCTAGTCAGCCACCATTGCCTCTAAACACGTTTTTCCTTTTCTTAATGGAGTGCACTTATTTAACAGGCGCTCATTGTAAAACCTGCAGCGTCTCTATCCAGGGAAAAAGTGTTTTCTTTAGGTCATAAAATCTTGTGTTAAACTATACCTGATTTGTCTTGTATGGCACAGAGGTCTTGTTTGGAATGAAATGTTTATTTTCTCAGATATATAGGGTCATTCTTCCCAATATCTTAAGTATTTGAAAAGAAGCAGTGTTAGGACAAATAGATGAATAAGAATATAACACAGTTCTATGCATGAGCATGGCTCCCTAGTCCACTGAGTTTTGCAGTCTTCAAAGTAGTTGAGAATGGAGCTTTTAGCATCAGGCTTTTGAAAAATAGAGCTATCTAAGCCTTTACATCTTGGTACAGTACCCTGGTCAATAGACATAAAGTAATCTGGGTGATAAAATATACATGATAGCTTTTCCCTTGCATGAGCTCAGAGTTGGAAAAATGTCTATTTTGAGTGTATTTCAAATAATCTATTCATATGTTATAAATGATTAAGTACTATCAGAGAAGTTCCAGGAGTATTCTCTTATGCCTCTGATCCTTTAATAACTTGACCAAAGATTAGCAACCTGTTTATTTCTGAGAGCCAGTTGCAAGGGGTGGGGGCAGTCGACAAAGGCTGGTGCTGCTGACATACTGCAGCGTGCATAGAGCGAGCTGCTGGTGAGGCGACGTATGTGACAAGGGTGCACAATAGATGGGCAAGAAATGCTTTTTAATGAGTGAGGGTGAGGAGAGCAAGAGAGAAAGGCAAAAAGGGAGACAAGCTATAGTAAGAAGCTCATTGAAGACAACACCACTATGGAGTTACTCAAGGGCACCAAGACTTCCATTTTAATCATGCTAAAGAAAAACTTAGCTTTAAAAAATGCAAATACCTACGAATTTCAGCACTTTTATGCAAAGTTAGGGCACCTGCTGAACCAATTGTTAACTTTACAGGCTCACACTTTTGGCACCCTTTTTCTCTAGCACACATTCTGAATCTCTAATTTTGCTGTCAGTTTGGGGGAAGCCTTGGCCTTTTATGACACCATGGTTATATAAATCTCATCTTGGACCAGAATTGATCTTTGAAATGCTCTCATATAAAGGGGGGTGCATTTTTGTGGCACTGAACAGATCCTCTGTACCATCCCAGAAAACTCCCTTTTAATCTAGCAGCATGCTTTCAATTGAACAAGACAGCAGTAGACAGGCAAGCAGTGAACCCCAATCAGCTGGGGTTGACAGTAGCCCATTAAATGGTGAAGATAAGTCATGTCTTATTTGGGAGACTTCAGCTTTGTGAAGTAATGAAGGGACCTGCTGCCTGGCGTCGTGTGATGAGTGTTGAACTCAGGACAGAAACTCTCTGTCAGATATTATCCCACCTGTGGTCACAGAACTAGACAAATCAATTCATACAAGGAGTAATACAGATTTCTGAAATGTGTCTGAGTTTTAGAAAGTTCACATTTGGGTCATTTCCAGAAAATAACTTCATTTCTATCAGAGTTGTCCAAATCTCTAAGACATTTAAAATGGCTGAAATGTCTTTTATTAGGCATTTTACTTTTCTCTACTCGGGGATGTATGTATCCATTATTGCCCTCTTTATTTGAAACAGCCACTGATGCTGTTGGTAAAGGTTTTTTGTTGTTGGTTTTCCTTTCTTGGTAGATAGCTAATACATGAACTGCAATCTTTCCAGACTGAGGAAATGTGCCATTCTTTAGTCTGGGATGTCGCCTGCCACAGGAAAGCCTGCTCACAGTTCTGTCTCCTTCTAACATGTCACTTTCACTTAAAAGATCAATTTGTTCTCATCCTTTCCCTGGAATATCCATCAACTTCTGTTACTTTCCTTTGGCCTCTAAGCTCTCTGCACGGAAGGCTACGTGCTTTTTAAGGTACAGGTTAGAGGACTTAAATGGAATATCTCAGATAACTTTAGGGAGTGGCCAGTGAAAAATTTGTGATAGAGAGACAAGAACTCCATTAGAATATTAGAGCCTTGAGGTCATGAAGCCATTTCCCTCTTTTGACAGAGTTGAGGTGATTGTCAAAGATTACACAGTTAACTAATACAAAATAAGGGCAAGGACTGGAGCACTTATCTCAAAATCAAAACATAACTAGACTTAGGGATTTGAAAAATTCTTTCCAAAAGAGATGGCAATTCAGTGGCATTATAGAAAATGAATAGTTAGGAGGGGAAATATGGAAGGACTTTATAAATAGTAGAAATAGTTGTCTAAAAGCCCAGGTATAAGAAAGACCAAATTGCACACAAACTTATTAATAAAAAATGTAACTGCCACAATAATTTCTCTCTTATAACTGAAGAGGCGGCTGTACCTAAAGCAAAATATCTGTTTGAATTACAGTGAATCCAGGAAGATTTTGCTTGCAGACACTTCATTTTTTGAAAAACTTAAAACTACATTAATGCGATTGTGAGGAAAATACGTTTTCAATGAAAATATCTATCTATATCTATAAAATATCCATATTGCATTGTTATTTTTCTATCACCCTGAATGCCAAGTTTGCTAAGCAGTTTTTCCTTGAAAAGGCAGAACATGTAAAGGAACAATAATTTTGTGTTCAATAGTGTTCAATAAAAAATTTAAGTCATTCAAAGGTGGAAGCTCTTTTCTATTTTAAAATTAAAAATTGGAAGTATCTGGTTTTTATAGAACTTAAGGTATACTCACCCATCTCAAGGTTTCATATTGGAATATACCACTTTAATTATGTGCTTGTAAATTAAAGAACTACTTATTTTTTCAAGGGGTATCATTTCTTTCTAAATTTGTGTCTGGATTAAAAAAAAAAAAAGTCCATTCTGCTCAATTTAAATATCACTTAATGAGAAAGAAAGCTTACATGAAATAGCACTTTCTATAAATGGAACCAGAATGTAGAAATATGGAATTTGCTCCTTTTAACACTGATTTAGGAATTGACATGTACAGATTGGAAACTATAGGATAAAATAGAATTTTATTCTCCAAATAGCCTGAAAATCTGATATTTTAAAAAGCTCTCAGTGCAATTTCCACGAACTTAAAAACATTGCCTTTACCTTTCCTCATCATAGACATGCTTTTGAGATAAATTAAGAAGTTTTTATTTAGAAAGGAAAGAGAAAAATAAAACAAAGGAGGAGGGAAATACTTTTTTTTTTTCTTTTTTTGAGACAGAGTCTCACTCTGTTGTCCGGGCTAGAGTGCCGTGGCGTCAGCCTGGCTCACAGCAACCTCAAACTCCTGGGCTCAAGCAATCCTCCTGCCTCAGCCTCCCTGGTAGCTGTGACTACAGGCACGTGCCACCATGCATGGCTAATTTTTTTCTATTTTTAGTTGTTTGGCTAATTCCTTTCTATTTTTAGTAGAGACGGGGTCTCACTCTTGCTCAGGCTGGTCTCGAACTCCTGAGCTCAAGCAATCCACCCACCTCGGCCTCCCAGAGTGCTAGGATTATAGACGTGAGCCACCGCGCCTGGACCTTATTTTTTAACTGAACATTTAAAAAATGAGATATTTCTACAGTTAATTTTGGAGATTTTTGGAATAATAATGATGGGAATAACAGCTAATAGTTAATTATGTCTTAATATGTGCCAGAACCATATTGCTAGCCACTTTACTTAGAGTATATATTTTCATTTTTACAGCCATATATGCTAGCTATATTATCACGCACTTTCTATAGAGAGAGAAACAGGTTTATAGTAAATAATTTGGGACTTGCATGAAGTCCCACAACTGCATGGTAGACCTGAGATTTAAACCCAGGCAGCTTGACTCCCAATCTTAAAGGTGTAACCAGTAGGAAATAAACTCCTTGTTATCTCCTGTCTTGGAAAGCAAAATTCTTCATAAATGTATTTAGTTTATTTTCCTTTTTGTATTATATTAATAAAGACAGACCTTTTTAAACCTTTTCTTTCACCTCTCTGGTTCAGCTGGTTTTGTTTTTAATAGGCTTACACTCAAAGGGAGGTACACTCAAAAGAAGGAAAGTTAATTTACAAATCAATATACAATATTCACAAAGATCCATATATTGTGTGTGTCTGATTAGAAAAAAAAGTGCTTTGTTTGGTTTTACTTATTTAAATTATAATTTGTTCACTTCTAGTATGAGAGGAAACATAATTTCATTTTGGTCACTATAAAGAAATTATAGGAAAAAAGCAAAAATAAAAAACACCAAAAACCAAATTTTCACATTCCACATAAAATTTCAATAGCATGACTTGGCCGAGGCAGGTGGATCGCTCGAGGTCAGGAGTTTGAAATCAATAGTATGACTTGCTTCCTTGAAAATGTAGTAATAACTCAACATCTTTGGTACTAAAGTCCCAGACTCACTGAAAAGCGAAATGAGAGGCGAAGTCTAGTTTTCTATGAAGGTGTATGGACATTAGAGGTTTAGATGCACTTGATCTGGCACAGTACATATAATTTTTAAATTGCACTTAACTTGAATTTGTAAAGCAAAGATGTATACTTGCACTAAGAATGTGCATTAAAAATGAACCAACCAATTTATCTTTCAAGTAAGTAAATAATGTATTTTTAAGTTTAAAATTGCTTCATAGTTTTCTATGTTACTAATTTTTCAAAGGCTTTTTTTCCCCTTAAATCAGACTATACTTACATACCATGCATTTGCTGTTGTTTCAGAGAAAAGTATAAATGTCGTGAGGTAAATTGTTCCCCAGTGCAAGAAAGTGGGAATTTTATCCCCCAAATCTGATAGTTATTCCTCCAAAATATTTTTAAGCATGACAAACAGATAAACATCAATTACTTCCCAAGAAGAAGCAGATAATTTTTTTTAAACCTTTTGAGCATGATGAACTTCAGCTTTTGATAGTTTTAGAAGAAGCAAAATGGAAAGATCAAAAGTGAATTAATCTTGCGTGTTAGATATACAGAGTGTTAAGTCTGTCAAATTCCAATCAGGTCAGTAGAACACCACCAGACAGAATTTTAGTTTGCAAATGGGGTGAAATCATGTAATAGGTATTATTAGCAGGCTAAATTTGACTAGCTCATTTGCATGTTATAAAAGCAATGACTATTTTCAGAAGGAACGGGTCAGAGAATTATTTTGCCATTTCATTCCTAAAGTTGTGTGTTAGATAGCAGTAATCACAATACCCTCTGCTATTATTGCTTGCTATTGAGGTGGGTTCACTTTTTTGAAGCTACAGGAATCTTGCAAACACATGCTAAAAAGAATCGTTAAAGTTAAATGAGGTCACAAAATGATCAAACTGAACCTAACTACTAACTTGCAGAATTTTAACCTGTAGGAAATCTAGGGAGGGCTTGTATGTCCCAAATATCAATCTTGGTGTTGTCTTTTGCCTCTCGCTGGAGCTCCTAAGCTGCTGTCTCCGGGTACCTTGTAATCAATTCTTCATGCTGTTGCAGCTTTCTGTTCTCTGTTTCACACCCGTGTTTATTCCCTAAAGCAGAGCTTACACAAGCCACTTAGCCAGAAGCTGATGAATCTTACAAGGGCAGAACAGTTCAGCAGGGAAAACCAGATTGAATTTAACATCAGCCCACACTGCTCTTTGTGTCCATTGGAAAACTGGGAACTTCCTACAGAACAACCCGGCAGCGCTCTCTAAATGTGGCAAGTATCATTGGGAAAAGCAGAAAATTTTTGTTAATGGGTTAGGTAAGAGGTAGAAGAAAAGAGGGACAGAGCAGATGACTCCTAGATTTTTTGTCCATGCAATAGGGTGAGTGTTGGCACCGTTTTCTGAGAGGGAAAACGCTGGGAGAGAAGCAGCCAGTGGTGGGAAGTGGGGGCGAGGCTGGAAATGCGGTCAAGGAGAGGATGCTGAGAGCTAAGTGGTGCTGACTCATCCAGCAGAGGCGGCTGCGGGTGGAGGCGCAGCATTGAGCCTAGGTACCAAAAAGAACTAAGTACAGGGAAGAGAAGAGGGACCATTTCCCTCCTCGTGCCTGCCTGCGCAGGTATCACCAGAGGAACTTGGCTTGAAAACAAGTCTATGAAAGTCTTCAACTCTCAGATATTCCATAAACTCTTCAGGGGTCCCCAATATCCATTATTCCCAGCCCTTCTCTTCAAAACTTGGTCTCTGGAGCCGGGGTGGAGGGTGCGGCAGAAAGGGCAATGATACTCTTTTAAGAAAATGTGTTTTCTTCTCCAAATCTTTATATAAAAAATACACACAAACACGTATATAATGAAAACAAACCAGTTCTACTTAAATATACCCACTTTTAAATAAACTTTTACCAGAATCCTTTCTTTTTTCCTCTGAAATGAAATATTTTGTTTCGTGCCATCTGTTTCTGGAAAATACTCCCTTAAGAAAGTAACAAGCCCGTGTCTCTAGTACCAAGGGACGCAGGGGGGATTTCAGAGAAGATCCGAAGAGCATAATCTAGTTGATATCTCAGAACTGCCTCAAGTTAGTACCTGCACGCCCCTCTGCCACCCAAATATACACCCATGTTTTATGTCTCATTGGTTAAAGCTTTCAAAGCACACTCTTTTTCTCTTTGTCCTAATGCAAGATTTTCCTTTCAAGGCAATTTGTTTACATAGCTTTATTATTTCTTGTTTTGTAATCACTATCACCTAAATAAACAACTGAAGCTGAAAAAAATATAATGCAAAGGAAACAGTATTCCAAGTATGCAAAAATCTGGTGAAGGCCAGGAAATTTGGAATTTTTTAGGCTATGTTGATTTACATTGCAGAACAGGAACATTTAAAATACTAATGCTTTTTAAAAATTGTTACTGCAGTAGGTATATTCAGTTAATGACTCACAAATACCACAAATGATGATATAAGAAATTAGTACTAATGCTACTTGATAAAGGCGGAAATATCTGCTATTAAAAAAAAACTTGGCATGTATATAACTTTCTTGAGACTCAAAAGGAATTGATAAATTCACAGATAAGTCTGGGTCTCTAGAAGAGAACATTTATTCACCTGCATCTCTACGTTTCTGGCCTCTCCATGTCATATCGATTTAACAGCAAGACTTTTCAGTCTCAGCCTGAAGTGTAAATCCCATGTGATCTACCCAGTCTATCATTTCTCTCTAAAAAGAAGCATATTCTTTGATAGGTTGTCTTAAGACATGTCATTTATCTGAAGTTTAACACATTGACTGCCATGTGAGTTATTTTTAACTCAGGCTAGTTTTGACCCTGGGGCCTGGTGAAACAAAACTCTGCAGTTGGCTCGTGAAAATCTTACTCATTGATGTTCTTATTGTTACAATTAACATTGACAATTTAATTCTAAAAACGTGGATCGTGTTGCATGTAACTCACGCACAGAGAACAATAAAAAATAACAAATTAGAAAGGATCCTTTTGTTCTAATAAAACACCGCGGCCCCGGGGAAGATTTTTTTTTTTCTATTGTGGTAGTCAGTGTGTTAATTAGTTCTAAGCAGATATTGAATAAAGAAGTGATCAGGCTGGGGTGTAGTTAATCAGACAAGGTCCTTGGATGAGGAGTGGAGCAGAGGAGGAGAAATTTCCAGATGAGTTACAGCTTGGCAACAGCACTCAGTGAATCCCAAACGAGGACGGTGACCAGAGGCTGTGCTGGCGTTAGAAGCACTCTGGGAAGGGCACAGGTTTCCCGATGAACATAGTGTGGGTATAGAGTTTGACTCCCTCTCTGTTTTCTATTTCTTTTGCTTTGCGCCAACCTTGCAAACCTAAAGTTCTTCTCAAACCTAAGAGCTTTGGGAATGCTGAGCGAAATTTAAAGACTCAAAAACATCATATTAGTAAATTATCATTATGTTTTGAAGAAACAGAAGTTCTAGACCATTTTGAGAAACTAATGGAGAGTTACTATAGCAATGACAAAATTGTCCCAGGCCTGGTTCAGGACTAGGACATTTAAAGTCATTGTTTTTTGGTTTTGGCCGTTTCCTTGGTGATAAGAGAAGCTATAATTAATTAACAGCCTACAACTATGGTTTTTTCTGGGTTATCACTCAACAGAACATAAAGTGATTTTTGAGCCACATAAGAAATGGAATCTTCCAATCCTATTTAGAAATATCAACAACTTGCAATGTGGTCTATAAAGATAAACTAATTCCTTTTTGAAAGGTACCCTGTAAGTTACCTAGCAAAGCCATTATTCTTTCAAGATACAATAAAGAATAGTGTTAGCAATGACTTATCAACTCACAGTGGTGATCATTACTTTGTTCAAAATGCTACTAAGGCTAAAAGCATCCAAATTAATGAGATTTTAATTTTAATTTTATATTTCATTGAAAATATCATGCCCTAATTTTTTTGTGTTTCAGGATAATTAATATACTATTTGTTTTTCTGTCAGTGAAACATCATTAAAAAAGTAAATGCATCTATGTCTTATTTTTCAACAATAATATTAAAAATTTGAGGAAAAAACTGTTATAATATCTAAGATTTATTGCAGGGTTAATTATATATTTTCTTTTCCTTTCTTATGGATATTTTTCAACACAAGCACTTTTGACAATAATTTACATTAATTTCTAGGTTTTTAAATACTCAGCTAAATGTTTTACCACTTTGAATCAAAATTTGTGACAATTTCTCATAGTGATTATGGCTAGAAAAAAAAATCCTCAAAAAATTTATTCTCAGAGTAAGTTTAGAAATCAGTTTTTGTTTTAGAATACCCAAAACCTCCTGGTGAGATATGTCCATGTGCATTTAATCTGAACATGTAGTTTCTCATCAAAATTGGCCATAGTACCAATGTCTTCAGTTATTAGCCTGCTAGGGAGCAGTTAACATTTGTAATAACCACCATTCACTGTTCACATATAACTCAAGTATACAAAGCAGATACTCCCTGGCATTAGGGATGTTTCTTGAAGGACTGAACTTCAGGAAAATATACTATTCATATTTTTAAGAATGGTTCTTTTATCATTCCTCCTAGCATGGTAGAGAATGTAAAACCAATCTGTTGTAACTTTGAACTTTCAGGAAACTCCTGTACATTGCAAGACCAGAATTTATTGCTTGTTCCTTTTTAAGTTCTAACTCTGTTTAAAATCTGAGGGACCCACAAAAGAAAAACAACGTGAGACAATGGAGTTCTAGCAAAGAAATCATATCCGATAAAAGCTTCAACAGAGAACACAAAGAGAAAAAGGACAAGGATGTTTTGGGAAAGCAGTAGTAACAAGTGTGTACAATGGCTGCATTCATTTCTCATGTATATTTGGAGTCAGAAATAATTTAGAGCTCATCCAAACCTTTATTATTAAAGAGATTTAATCCAAACTGCCAGATTATTTTGAAAATAAATAGATGCTTATCTCTGCAGTCATTCTGTATTTTGCCGCATGAATTTGAGAAACCACCAGATCAGGGCGGGGCCAGGGATCAGTCAGCGAGGTGACTGAGGCTTTCTCCAGTTTCTGTCCATGTTCTTGTTTCTTATCTTTGTGAACCCCTGAGATGCCTTTTCTTTCTATGAGCCTGTGACAAGGCCTTTGGCAAATGAAGATGCAAAACGTGTTCTTTTAGATTCTCCACCACCTTCATTGTTGGATGCAGGTGCATGACTGGCTGACTAGTGTGAAAATGGGAGGAGACTCATCTGCGGAGCCTCATCCCAGTGCCCGACACAGAGTGTCTTCAGGTCATTCTTCCCCAGCTCTTCAAATCCATGGCTTCCCAATCAGGCCCTGCTTCTAGGGCCCACCTCCACCTCTCTTGAGAGGAAGAAACCACTTTAGGACAGATGAACAGTACCAACTTTTGTTTCTGATAAGCACAGATCCTAAGGAGGGGACCAGGCAAGGGCTGCATCCCCATCAGAGTGGGGAGGGTGATGCTTAGGCTCAGGTGCAGGAAGTATGAGTTGCCCCCAGTGGTTTTCATCTTCTCTACACAGTAGGAGGCAAGCTGATCTAATCTGCTGCGAGGGAGAGGACAGAGAGATTGGCTGCCATTAAATGTGGCCAGAGAGTGAAAGCAGTTTTCCAACCATCATTGTGCATAACAAGAGTGAACAGACAAGAGAAACACAAAACAACTGATGGGCAGTTTGGAGGGTCTGGCTTAGGTCAGTGCTCATGAATTCACAGTATAATCAATCTTCCGGGTTGTGCAATTCTCTCCATTTCTGTCTAGACCATTATAATAAAGTAGGGTGAATTTTTATCCTCCTTTCCATTGGGACAAGTGTAGGTTACAGCCTTATCACTGGTAAATGGACTCTCATTTTTAATTCCTTGAAACACTTGATGAACTTATATTCCACCTTATTGCATATCAGAGCTAAGGTACTTTGGTAATAATGGACAAAATTGTGGACTCTGTTATGCCACTGTCTTTAGCAATTTCCTGGAGAGAGAAAGTGGCAGGTTAGATTTGCAGAAAGTGTTCTGGTCATTTGCGTATGTGACCTGTGGCATAATTTTAATTGAAATCTGTTGCTTATTGAGTTTATTCAACAACATTTATTGAGAACCAGTTATGTGCCAGGGATGGATGAGGGTACAGAGGTAAACAGTATGGGCAAAGTTGCTGCCCATGAATGCATGCTAATTGGCTTTTAAAAAAATAGATGAATATTAAGAAGGGAAAGCAAAAGTTGCTCTTAACCCCACTGAACTAGCTATATCTCTTGTTTCATAACAAATTACCCCAAAACTTACTAGCTTAAAACAACAGACCATGTCTATTATCTTAAAGAGGTTCTGGAGGTCAGGACTTGGAAAGAAGCTTAACTAGGTGGTTCTGGTCAGGGTCCTCCGATGAGCACTAGATGTTGGGCCGCAGTCATCTGAAAGACTAATTGGGGCTGTGAAATTGGATTGCAGGGCGATACACTCACATAGCTCTGATGTTGGCAGGAGGCCTTTTTTCCTTTCCATTTGGGCCTCTTCAAGGGATGATTGACTGTCTTCATGATGGGGTCTGGCTTCCCAAGTCAACAATTCAGAGAAAGCAAGGATAAAGCCACAACATTCTCCCTGACCTAATCTTGAAGTCACACTCCATCATTTCTGCAGTGTGCTATTGGTTACCCAGGTCAGCCCTATCCAGTGTGTGTGTGTGTGTGTGTGTGTGTGTGTGCATGTGCGTGCAGGCACGAAGGGGCTTTATTTACGAGGGTGTGACTATCTGGAGGAGGCCACTGAAATCACTTTGGAGGCTGGGTCCCACACCCATTGCCTCACCCCAGTCCCACTCCTTAAGCCAGTTTGGTGTATTCTTTCCAAACCTTCTCTACACCATTCTTTTTTTTTCTCTTTTTTGTTGTGAAGGTTTATCCAGAATGAGAAGGTAATACTCTCTGTTGATAGTTCCTCAAAGTTGGAACTGCTTTTTTTTCAATATTTTCTTTTCTTTATGGAGTTCTCATATTATTAAAAATTTTTAAGGCTGGGCACGGTGGCTCACGCCTGTAATCCTAGCACTCTAGGAGGCCAAGGCGGGTGGATTGCTCAAGGTAAGGACATCGAAACCAGCCTGAGCAAAAGCGAGACCCCGTCTCTACCAAGAATAGAAAGAAATTAATTGGCCAACTAAAAATACATAGAAAAAAAAATTAGCTAGGCATGGTGGCTCATGCCTGTAGTCCCAGCTACTCAGGAGGCTGAGGCAGGAGGATCACTTGAGCCCAGGAGTTTGAGGTTGCTGTGAGCTAGGCTGATGCCACGGCAATCTACTCAGGGCAACAGAGTCAGACTCTGTCTCAAAAATATATACATATATTTAACTATTAAAAATTCAAAATTTAAGCTTAAATCAATTTACATATATTCTATTCTAGTTTTTTCTTGATGATGGAAAACAATGGTATGTATTGTTAAGTGGAGCATCAGTTTATAATAACTGAAATTGCACAGAGCACAAAAATGAGACATTTCCTAATTCTCTGCATGAGATATATTTTCTGGAATGCTTTTTCTTCTTTAATGTACATTTTCATAAATAATGATATTTTTTTTTGGAATGTGACCAAGTATTTCCCAGAGTTACTATTTGAGAACATGAGAAATATTAAAAGAATTTCCCATTTGTCTTCATTGCCGTGGTCATATAGAAAATGTCAAGTACAGCTTTCATATATTTAGTGGACCTGATTAGGTAAGAAACAATGTGGTTTCAAAACCATGTATGTGAAAGCTAAGCACATAACACAAATGCATATACACACATGATATCACAGCCCATGCCATTTATATACTTGTACTCATTTTTATTGTTTGGATAATAATTGTTAAAATTCTAACTGTGCTGCATTTATCCTATTCAAATCAATGTAATTTAATTCATGTAATACTTTTTTATGTAAAACTAGAAAAACATAATTGAGCCATGTATACAGTTAGAAGGTTTTAAGGTGAGTTTTTAAAAACCAATGGAGTATACTGTCTTAGTCTTTTTTATGCTGCTACAACAGAATACCACGGGCTGGGTAATGAACAGAGATTTAGCTGGCTCACAGTTCTAGAGGCTGGGAATTCCAAGATCTTGGAGCCGTATCTGGTGAGGGCCTTCTTGCTGGGTAATAACTTGGCAGAAACCATCATATGGGTGAGATAGAGTGAGTAAGGGCAAGAGGGGCTTGAACCTCACTTTAAAACAAACCCATTCCCGTAATAATGACAGTAATCTATTCATGAGGGTTTCCAAAACATGACCTCTAGGGGACACATTCAAACCAAAGCAGATACCATTTTAAGTTACAAAAATGTATCTCTTTGCTAGGACCACATAATAATCATATTTCTCATCTCATTAACATAGTTTGTCAGTCAATTTATCTGAAAGAATAAATAAACAAAAACTTTAGACAATGAATACTCTTTCTCTGCTTGTTGTTGACATACTGAAACTAGGGCAAAGCCTCAACTTCTGTGTCTAAAAGGTAGGAATAAATCTTAGCATCTCAGTATTTCTGCAAGCAATACCATTGTGATTATAAAATGCTTTTTTTCCCAAGTGAAAGCTGTTTAGTAATATTTATTGTCTTTTTTTTTTTTTACAGATTAGCTTGTGATATAAAACCTGAAACATTAAGAAATAAATTATATTTCAGAATTTGGTATGCAGTCTACTTTCTTTTAATAGATTGAAAAGCTAACCCATTAAAAAGGGCCTGATGTGGTCCTGTACTGAATAAGAGCAGATAAATTCTTCTCTAAAAATAATTCCATATTCTTGATAGTGAACTGTTCCACCTATAATATCCTCACATACTGTAGAGGGAGGATCCAAGCAAAGTGTGTTAGGGGAGGATGTTGTGTTTGTGGGATGGAGACTGGTCCAGGTTGACTGGAGCAGAGAAAAATTTGCATAGGAAAGCAGAGAAAGAAAACAAGAAGATGGTGAATGTTGCAATATACATTCTTTATAATTATAACATGGAAAACATGCTAATTAAAGAAACACTGGAGAACTCATAAAAGTGAGTATTTTAATGAATCTTAATAATTTTCATTAAAAAGAAAGCATCCCACATGTATTTTTTTAGGTGATAGGAGAAAAAAGTTTTCTTCCATTTTAAAAAAAATCAAGTATGATTTTAAAACTGTGTATCATCATGTGCAATCTATTTTTGATATTAAGTGAATGTAAGTTGCTATAAACAAGATAAATTCTTTTGACTGATAATCTTAACCTTCAGCCATGCTTAGCCAGATTTCTTTGGCTTTTATACTTTGAAATCATGTGCTTTTGTGTGGTGAGTCAGACTAAATCTTATGTTCCACAGAAAAGAAAGAAAAAGAAAGAGATGATAGTGTTGCCCTCTTGTGGCTATTTCGAAGACCTGGTTGATGTTTAGAAAGGCCTGAGGTATGGCGTATCTTTACAGTGAGATAATTTAGCCCTGGAAATTTAGAGATACTCTTTTACTTGGTCTGTTTAGGAACATCACTGGACCAGGTGATTGTGCCTCCTTCGAAGTTCTAACTTCCATCAGCTAGCTGCAAGAAGGGCAGAGTAACACAAAGTGAGTCCAGGATTTGGGGTTAGGCCCCCGGCTCTCACTGTACTCCTGAGGAAGTCATTACAGTCTTTCCAGTTGAGACTTTTAAGACTTGGAAGTTCAGACCATTCCATTGTAGATCTTCAGTCCATCTTGGGTCTACTTCCCTTCCCAAGGTCCCATCATTTATTATTCAAAATCTTTTATTTCCCAAGGACCCTGAGCCAGTTGTCAAGAGAACTGGGTGCTCAGATCTGCTTTTTACCTGTGATCCTTAAAGGGTTACTTTTTTGTTAGGTTTCATTCTTCTTTAGTGAGGGATAGAAGGAAGAGAGGAGGGGAACCCAATATTTAATGAGCACTTAATAAGAACCTTGTTCTCTGCCAGATTCTCTGTATGTGTTATATGAATGCATAGTTTTTTATGTAATGACTATGCAACTCACGTAATTATATGTACTAATCCCAAAGGAATCAGAACACATTTTGTTATCCCCAGTTTACAGATAAAGGAATCAAGCCTGAGAGACTTCATTAAGTTAACAGAGGCTAGCAGTGAAGTTAAGGTCCACGCCAGATGTAGTTGATATTCTAGTAATAGATATTACTGAGAAAGAGAAAATTAGATTAGTAATTACATATGTTTGAGAAATGTCGAGCTAAGTGAGTGTTTAAAGATTTTCTTAATAATTTCTCATTGGCTTTGATATCTAAATATTCATGGTGATGCCATGTTGCAGCTTTCCTAACATCTTTGATAACAGATTCAGTATTAGAGCATATTTTGAAAGCACTGATCTGTAACCAAAGATCGTTTTCCAATATCTCATCTAATTGAAGATCTTCCCTGATTATTGACTCCATCTCTAAGAGCTTTTGTTTGAATTCATGTTTCTATGACTATCTTTTATACTTATCATAATTTATTTTATTGTTGTAATTTCATTAGATATTTATCCTCTGCCAACTTTTAAATGTCTAGAGGGCAGAAATTAATCTGGAACTAAGTACAGTGCCTTTCAGTGAATAGGCACACTGTAAATAATTTTGGAATATGACAATAAAATGATGTAGTTATGTGCAAATTACAATGTATATTTAAGTTTGCCTGGGATGTTCATGGCTGGAGTATCCTTTTTGCTAGACAAGTTTTAATTGTTTCAACAGAGGCATAGCATATCTTACCCCAAAGGGAATCTAAAATATTAATAGAAATCATAGACATCACAATATTGTCAGAAGAAGGACTTGATCCAAAGGAAATGTCAAGGCCCTTTAAATTCCACCAACATTTTTAAAACTTTCATACTAGGAAAAATTATTTGAGTCTGAAATATGAATGAAATAGGGACTTTAGTTTATCTGTAATGAGGCTTTTCTTCCAATACCTAACCTACCGTGGCTGCATGCGGACAGAGGAGCTTCCCTGCGCTTCGCAAAGCTCCGACGCAGGAGTTCATGAAACAGTACCCTCTTCAGCCCGAAGAAGAAATCCACAGCCACAGCATTTTCAGGATGGACGAGATGTCAGAAGCCATCTTACTAGCTTGTTTTCAAACGGTGTAGGATCCTGGGAAAGTTTGATTACATTTTTATTTCCAAAGATACATTTAAATATTTCTAAAACTGTAATTAAATTCTAAAACATTAGATACTACTTATTCCTTGACTGGTGCTGCAAGTTTAACTTTTGCCATTTCTACTTGATTAACAAATACCCTGGTTTGGAAGATTAATTACTTAACTTTTTGATCACAATTTCTCAGGATCTGTAGAAGAAGAAGAAAGTAAATTAGATGTTAAGACCTATGTAAAGTAGCAACCCTCAATCTACTACAAATTTACTAATTTCAAAAGGACATCTTTTTCAAAAGAATCTTTTTGTTCTGGTTGATATAGACTTTATCATAACAAAAGGTTTAAGGGCAACCTCATGAAAAATGTTTATTCTGATGAAATACTACATTGGTTGTTTTATAGTTTGGGTTTTTTCTGTAATAGCATCTTGAAACTCTTATTTCAGAACTTTCTCCTATGTTCATAGTTGAAATTCTGGCCCAGAGAATTAGGGCTAAAATTTGTATTTCTGAACTCCAAGTTTAACTGTTTTGCCTTCCAACATACTCTGACTCTTTTGTTTAAAGCCAAATCCTAGCCTGGGGTGGTGGGAGAGGAGAAAGTAAGTTGTTTAATGGGTGATAAATTTAAATTTAAAATTATAAAGCTTTTTTTAAATAATCCAGTCACTTTGGGATCTACCCACAGAACAGTCAGAACCAATTAATCAGAGTCTATGTGGATCTCAGTTAAATATGAACGCCAAGGATAGATTTTGGCTCCATGGTGGTAGGATCTAGTGACTTAGGTTTGGTAAATTTTGAGATTCCTCATTTGGGGAACACAGGATGATAGTCAGACCTTTGCGAGAGCGTGCTTGAATTCTCTGAGGGAACTCCGGAAACTCAAGTTTCTTTCCAAGTGAAATAAGAAGCAGCCTGTTTCGGGGAGGGAAGGATGCATGCTGTCACCTAACACTGATTCATCTCGTTGCGTGTGCTCTACGCCGAGTATGGAGCATTCAGTGATCCCTTCCAGACTAGTATTTGCAGGAAAGCTAACTTCCCCCAAACTGCAATTTGGAAAGCAGAAATTAAAGTAAGGCTTTATTTTTCTTTCTTATATTGAGTTCATAGATTTTCACTTTCTGTGCTTCAGGTTAATAGACAGTTAGTTTTCCCTGAGTAAAATCTGCATGCTTCAGAAGAATGGCATTTTTGCTACAAACTTTCCATGATCATTTTTTTCTCCTGCAGGGCAATTCATGTTAATTTGAGTTCATAAAAAGTAAAAGTTCATGGTAGCTTGTTTATTTCTTTTCTCCTTTGGTTAAATAAGTGAATGAACTAGACATGTGCAATAAAGCTCCAATTCCTATTGCCTTACATTTGCCCCAAGACCATCTTCAGAAAGACACGAAGTTAAAAATGTGGAGAAAACATTTCAACTATTATTTATTATGTTTTAGAACATCATAAAGAAGAGATGGTTTTATGAATAAACTATTTTCATAATATTTACTGTCTAGAAGGATTCTTCTACTTATTTCTGTTCTTAACAACTATATATAATTTGGATGGTAATTAAGCCTTTTTTGATGGTATTTTAAAAATAATAATAAGTATTTAGGATACTAAGCAGAGGCCCATGTTTGTGTGAAGGGAATGGTGACTCCAAACCTTTTACTCTATGTCCTGTTAGCCCTCTTTAAAGGGTGCTTTTTAATTGTTTAATTCATCAATTCATTAATTTATAAAACAAATATGTATCAGGTATACACCATGTTTCAGGAAGACGAATGTACAGATTACTTTGATTTTAGTGACTTTTTGTATACACAAATATGTATATATAATGGATAATATAAAAATACTGAAGAGATAGGCACTAATTAGTTGTTTCTTGCTTTCATCACTTGATGATGTGGTTATAGGCAATTCTACCTTTTCTTTTAAGCTTATTTAAATCATCTAAAGTTATTTGTAATAAGAAAAGTTATTGAAATTTATTATAGAGCACCTAGTTGCTGCTATTAAATTCCAGATACTGAAACGCAAATACAGAGATGAATCATGAGATTCTGTGTAATCACAATCTATTAGGGCATTCTATTAATAAATATTAGAATGCATCTGGTAATTTCTCTGATATAGCTGTGCATGACATGCTATGGAGATGCAAAGGAAGAACACTATACTTTCCTTGGATGAAAGGGGCAGGGAAGCAATAATTGGGAATTTTTAACAGATAATGGGTAGGAGTTCACAAGTTGGGCAAGAAGGGAACTGCATTTCATGCAGAAGGAATAGAATGTGCAAATGCATCAAATTGGGCAATTGACATATTTGGTAATAGTCAATAGGTAGAGTATAATGCACAGGGGGGAAGAGCATTATAAGAGAAGAAGTTAAAATGTACACGGAGGCCCACATCATAAAAGGAGTGAATGGGGCCCTCAGAAAGATATGTCCACACTGTAATCCCTAGAACCTGTTAATGTTACCTGTTTGGAAAAAGGGCCTTTGTAGATATAATCAAGTTAAGGATCTTGAGATGAAGAGATCATTCTAGATAGTTGGGCGGAGCCCTAAATCCAATCACAGGGTTCTTACAAGAGACACCTACACAGAAGAGAAGACACAGACATCAAGTCCCTACGGAGACAGAGGCAGAGATTAGAGTGAAGTGGCTACATGCCAAGGAATGCCAAAGGTTGCCCACAGCCACCAGTAGCTAAAGAGACAAAGAATGGAATTTCCCCTAAAGTCTCTGGAGGGAGCGTGGCCCTGCTGCCAACTTGACTTTGGGCTTCGGTCTCCAGAACTGTGAGGGAATAAGTTTCTGTTGTTTTAATATACTAAGTTTGTGGCAATTTGTTATAGCAGAAACAGAAAATTCGGGGCATTATATACCACATACTGAAGAGCTTTACTATGGACTTTAGTTGAGAGTTATGCTACCGTATTAGTGTTATAACTTTTAGTAGGCCATGATAACCCTTTGTGGCCTAGATCAACAACTCATGGATTTTCCTAAGAATTATAATGAGGCATAAAGAGCCAACTTATGCCAGTTTATGAATATACCTAAAAACAAGTACACAGAACTACATATTTTATACACATAGGATTAAAATGCTCACATTATTAACATGAAAATATTTCGATCATCCATCCTCTCATATCATAAGGAGCCACAATGCTTAGTATGTTTGCACTAAAATCAAAGATTGCATCTTCAGAAAAGACACCCCTTTTACAATAAAAATGTTTTATTTTTTGTACAATAAACTAGTCTACTTGAGTTCCCTAGACTTTGAGCAATATTTCAGCTTGTCTGAATATTTGCCTAGTAGCTTGTCAATGAATAGTGATATTTTACCTCTTTGCCTCTCAAGATAGTTATGATATCAAAAGGAAATACTGTATTATTTTGCACGAGGCATGTGAAACTGAATGTGAGAATGTGTCTTCCTGTCAATACACTCCCGCCCGTGAAGTCCTTCCATGATGATGCGGTGTTGAGGAAGTCTGCTGGGGAGCTTGTCTCACAGACCAAGAGGCTCGAAATGAAGCCACAGGCTTTATGCACGTCTTGCTTTCACGTGGGGCAAAACTCAGGCCACCTCTGTAATTAATGCCTTCCCAGGTTCTCTTCTGTTGGCTGGGAGAGTTGCTAATCCAATAGGAAACTCATGATTGATTCATGTATCTGAGCAGGAAATGAGGACGAGACTTTGTCCTCCAGCTTCTTGGCCTGAAACAAGGAGTCAGGAGAATGTGGATTCCGAAACAGTAATCAGGTCGGCCTAATTCAGGCCCAGGGCCCTGTGCATCCTCAGTAAATGCCAGCGGATAATGCACAGGCCAGAGTAGTCAGAGAGCGAGCAATGGCTGTCTCTAAGAGGCTTGCTTTACAACTCAATTGTTTATTATGATAATTAATTCTGGAATTGCATTGTTATGATGGAAATGGAGTGTGTAGTAAGATGAGGTATCCCTCAGGTTTTTAAAATTAATTTCCCAAATGTAAGCACGTTCAACTTAACTGTAGTGTTTATTTCTTTGCCTTAGTTTTCACTTCCCTGCTCTTGCCTTTTCACTGTTGCCCGTGAGTAAGGGACTACTTTTCCCAACATTCCTTCTTCTCTTTTCCTCTATATAATCCCTGGAGGTTAGCTGCACCCAGGGACACTCAGAATAAAGATTTCATTTCCCATGTAACAAAGTTCTGACTGGTGGGGTATAAGTAGAAGTGCCTTACAGAATACCCAGGAAGTGTCTTAAAAGTAGGTGCACGTTTCTGCCATTTCTTCTTTTCTGCAGGCATTTACTTGGGCAACTGCCTGGGAAAATGATGCAGAAACTGTATACTGAGGGCAACGGATGAACAAGGGAGAAAGAGCTGGGGTCCCTGATGATATGCAACTTTAGACCAGCCCTAGACTGCTTAGAACTAAATGAGAAAGATGTAAACTTCTATATTGCTTAAGCCACTGTCATCTTCAATTTTCTGTTAAGCACAGCTTAATTTCTTTTCCAAAGCAAAAATCAATTGGCAGAGTTGAAGGTGTGGTCCAGATTAGCCATACTGATGAACAATGTGTCATTGAAAGAATGAAATAAAGGGGAGATGATGGCTGTCATAAGAATCTCTTGCCTCCAAAATTGGGCCACACCCTTTTATTGGCATATGTGTGGTGAACTCTCTCATCCACACAAGCAGGCCTTTTCTTGATTGCAGGTTTAGAGCAGGCTTTGCATTGGAGAACTTAGCAGAGAGCAGAGATGTAAAGAGAAGAGGAATTAAATGTAGAAGAAAGCCTAAGTGATTATAATTCCCCCTTCAAGGTTAGATATTTGAAATCATTCTTCATCATAAGGAGAGAAGAATGTCAGCATATAACCTAATTTTAGTTATTAAAGTTATAGCACAGTAAGCACTTTCTCTATATTCAAATCTGGATTTCGGAGAATCCTTTAGTCCTAGTGAAAGTCGTCACGAGTGAGGGTGTTACACCAACTCTCTCTGATATTGTGCCTCCACACGTGCTAAGAATGACTTTATTGTTTCTAATAAAATAAATCATGATTTATCATCAAAAAAAGAAAAACACATCACTTTGGAGATTCTAATGATTTTAGGAGTGGTATACCTAGAAATACAGTCAAAGACCAAATAAGTATTTTATAATATTACAATAAGCTGAGGCAGAAGACAAACAGAAAATTAATAAAAATTAATAATTAAATATAGTAAATTCATAGTTTTTTAGAAAATAATCTGTTATAACAAATTTTAATGATGACTGTAAAGTGTAAGAAGTTAGTCAACGTCAAATTAGGAAAAAATATGACCAATATTTTCTGATATATCAATTTCATGATAAAAATGTTATAGTCTTCAAGGCTCTAAAGCTGCGGCTCCCAGCTCCTGTGCTGCAGAACGGTACTGGTCCATGACTTGTTAGGGACTGGGCCACAGAGCTCCGCCATGGAATTGTCTTCCATGAAACTTAGGAAGTGGGGGCCCACACAGCAAGAGGTGAGCAGAGGGCAAGTGAGCAAAGCTTCATCTGTATTCCCAGCTGCTCCCCATCTCTCACCATTGCCTGAGCTCTGCCCCACCTCATCCATGGAAAATTGTCTTCCATGAAACTGGTCCCTGATGCCAAAAAGGTTGGGGGCCACTGCTCTCAAGCAAAAATTCTTAACCAACTTTTGTTTGAGAATAAGCTTGGAGTCTTGAAAAAAATATATAACCATAACTATACCATAACCTTGTGAATTAGGTTATCCTGGGTAGTTATTACAGATTTTTATTATTAATATTCTCAAAGGCCCACTGGTTTTTTGTTATTAGCCCTGACTTAAGAACCACTGTTCTGAAGATCTGTTTTCTTATGTCCTAGAGAAATTGCAAAGATGTCTAATAGAGAAACTGCTTTTATAATTTTAAAATATCTGAGCGACTGATTTGTTGTTGATGATATTAACAACATTGATGGCCAAAATCTTTGGATTATTTTGCCTTTGTTTGCCTATATAATTCCTTGTGGCATAATTAATTTTCCATTTATAATATTATTTAATTAATTGTTATAAACAATCTAAATTAATATAATTTAGATTGAATAATTAATTTCTATTTAATTTAACTAAATTCTCTACCTCCAAGTCAACATATATAGTTGTGTTATCCTCTTTTTCACCAATTATAGTCACACATTGCTTACCAACAGGATATGTTCTGAGAAATGTGTCATTAGGCAATGTCGTCACTGTAGGGACATTATGGAGTGTACCTACACAAACCTAAATGATCTAATCTACTATGCATGAGGGCTATATGGCATAGACTCTTGCTCCTAGGCTATACACCTGTACAGCATGTTACTGTATCGAGCACTGTAGGCCATTATAACCCAATGGTAAGTATTTGTGTAGGTAAGCATATCTAAACATAGAAAAGGTACAGTAAAAATACACTGTAAAAGACAGAAAATGCCTGCTAGGGAGAGGCAAAGATATAAAATGTAACCAAAATGTTCATACTTTCATATTTTCTTGAAATTAAACAAAAAGACAAAAACGAGTCACCTGTAAAGACCACTTACCATGAGTGGAACTTGCAGGAATGCAAGTTGCTCTGGGTGAATCAGTGAGTGAGCGGACAGTGAATGTGAAGGCCTAGATTAGTGTACAGTATGTACATGACTGTAGACTTTATACACACTGTGCACTTGGCTACACCAAATTTATAAAAGAGCTCTCTTCTTTCTTCAATAAATTATTTCAGTTACTGTAATGTTTTTACTTTATAAACTTTTAATTTTTTGACTCTTTTCTAATAATACTTAAAATACAGACACATTATATAGCTATACAAAAATTATAATATGTTCTTTATTTATATCTTTATTCTATATGTTTTTTATTTTTAATTTTTTAAAATATTTTACACTTTATGTTAAAAATGAATACATAAACACAATATCCTAGGCCACAGTTTCAGGATCATTAATACGCACCCCCACATCTTGTCCCTCTGGAAGGTCCTCAGGGGCAATAACATGCAGGGAGCTGTCCTCTCTTATAACAATGCCCTCTTCTGGCAAGCCTACTGAAGAAATTGTCTAAAACTGTTTTACAGTTAACTTTTTTTTAATAAATAAGAGTATACTCTAAAAGTATCAATAAATAGTAGAGTATAGTAAATACATAAATCAGTAACATAGTCATTTGCTATCAATATCAAGTATTACATAGTGTGCATATTTATATGTGCTATATTTTTATAGGATCAGCAATGTATAGATTTGCTTACACCAGCATAACCACAAACATGTGAGTAATGTGTGTACTAGGACATTACAAAGGGTATGACATCACTAAGTGATAGGAATTTTTGAGCTCCATTATAATCTTATGGGATCACCGTCATATATGTGGTCCATCATTAACTGAAATGTCTTTATGCAGCACATGACTGTATATTTAATCAGAAATGCTTCATGAGTCTTCTTTGTTGAACTCCAAAATTTTATTGATGTGGTGCACTATGCAACCATTAGAAATATACTGGTGTAAACACCTGAGATGAAAGCTATATACCATCCTAGCTCCGTATTTTCATTTTCATCAATGGAATGAATTGTGATGGTCATAAATTATTCTCTAACCTAAGCTGTTAAGGAAATACACAATGAAGTAATAGCCACCATAGATCATTGCTGGGATCTCTTTAAATGTTTTACCTTCTTTTTCTCATTTAATCTTCATAGCAATATTGCAAGTCATTTATTATCAGCATCATTTTAGAGATAGTAAAACTGAAGCTCAAAGGTATACACACTAAACAGCTCAAGGTCATTCAATTAGTAAGTGGCAGAGATGTGATTCAAGGCAAAGTCTTTTGTTAAACCCGAGGATATCCTTCATACAGTCTTAACTTTGTGACACAATATAGATTTCAAAATATGGGATTAGCATTTTTAAAGATGACTGTAAAAAGTCTCAAAGGAACACTGAAGCTATCTCACAAAATGTAATTCTACAAAAAGGAATGTCCTCCTGGAATAGGAAGATATAGAGCATCTCAAACACCTGAGGCAGATTGACAGGTTGTCAGCTACTATCAGAAGACATCATACTCATCTCTGTAGAATTTATAAAAATGGTTTTTTGTTGGTTGTGTGGAGCAGAATCATAGAGCTCTAGCCTGTATTTGCCATATGAGTTGCCTATAAACTGATGGATTGATTTTAATTTGACCTTGACAGCTTTTGTTACCCTCTGAGGTATTATTCTTGCTCAGTTTCAGACCTTTTCTTTGAACTCTGCCTTTGGACACCACCCTTCTTCTAAAGATATGGCCCTGGGGCCCTAGGCAGGCTGTCAGTCATAACTTTGTTGGCCATGACCAATATGGTGTATCAAACCCTTTAGTAATTTTGCCAGTTCTATTTTTTTAAAAGTACCTTAGTTGTCTGGAAGAGTAATCTATATTTTAAGCACTTAACTTGAAAAAAAGAACTGAGTCAATGCAAATAATGCTTTTACTAATTGAAATAACTATATTATTAATTATAGTGTTTTTACATAGAAACACTAGATTTTTGCACATATGATTCCACATTCTACGTCATCTACCTAAGCATTGTCCTATGTGTACATACTCAGAAATGGATGGGATCTGAGAAATATTAACCATGTTCAAATTAAACAATGATGTATGCATTAAGAGAGATATTCTCAATTTCACAATCTCTGATGTCATAATAAATTTGTCTCATTTCTTTTACCATTATTTCTATTACTATCATCAGTAGCATTATATATACATATTTATATACTAAGTTTGATGAAATATGGTAAAATGCCTGTTTTATTTATCTTTCTGATATATATTATGCTACTTCTTTTTCTCATTGTATCACTTGCCTAGTCATTTTAACAAATTCCATTCAATAGAAAATATATGTGCCTTGGCATTTGGGCCGATGTTTGACACAGAATAATATTATGTATATTGGTAATCTTTGAGGTTAAAATAATATAAGGCATTTTAATTTCCTGTTATAATTATTTCAAAGTGTTGTGATTTTGGTATTATTTCATAATATTTTATTATTTTAGCACATAAGCAAGTTTATTAAATAATTACTAGAGATAATAATATAAAAGAAATGCTAAATTAATCTGAGTTGATGAATATATAGGTATAATTATCAAGAAAAGAGTATGACAGTAGTAATTGTTTCATTCTTCATATGTCATAAAAAATTTTTTAAATGTTCCCTCTAGATTAATTTTACCATAATTTCCAGCAACATCAATAAAAAATAACCCTCCATTTTACTTTATTTATAAGTATATAACATTAGTTTAATTCTAGGAAAGGTAACATTGCTCACAAGTATATGTTTCTAATAAATTAATAATTAGTATTAGAAATTATGCAGATGCAATTATTTTCTACAATTCAATATAATATAGTAGCTAATTAACCATTTATAAAATGAAAGAGATTAAAATAATATTATAAAAAGTATATCTTTACTCTCTCATTTAACAGATTCACTTTTACCCATACTATATTTGAGTTTCTCCATTCTATTATATTAATATTCAAAATTAGCATTGAAACAGAAAATCTTTAAAATACTTCATATCAAAAAAGACATCATAATATTTCTCTTTATTGGGTGTGTACTTCTGTACAGCTAGGAAATATGATGTTTCATATATCTCTTTCTAGTGAAATGGACTTGAATTTCTAGCAAGCCTCGACACATCACAAAATGAAATAGTAAGTTCATTCTTAGGAAAGAATACAACATTGAAACAGAGAGAAGATTGTTGAAAGCAGTTGAGTATAGAAAATAGATTTTCTGTCGTAAAGATCTTGACAGTAAATGTTGAAGTAGTAGAAATCATAAATAATATTGATTTTTATGTTATACATTCTGAGATTTGTTTTTATAGAGCTCAACCAGATT
>CAUYPO010094036.1:0-12205 GCA_963574435.1 Cheirogaleus major | reverse complement strand
CACTCACTCTAGTCTGGGCAACAAAGCGAGACTCTGTCTCAAAAAAAAAAAAAATCATTCCATTGTTTAATTTATAACTTTAATATACTTAAAATTATGTTTCTCTTTTGTGAATTTGTAGATAGTATTTCTTGAGTCTCTGTTTGGTAAGGTGAGGTAATTAGTGCCCCATCTTCCATTTCTTTCTTACCCATTCCTTCAGCTTCTATCCAGATGATAAACTTTAAAAAAAAATTAAGATTGATAATATTTACATTCCATTTTATAACCTTATGAAGTCTGTTATACTTTTTACTATTTGTTGATTGTAAAAGCAACAATAATAATACCATTATTATACGGTGTAACTAGGTGCCTATTTCACAGTAGAGGCAGGTCTGCACTGGTTAGGATTTTGTTTCTTTTCCATATGGCCATAGTCATCACCCCTTGTAAGTGTCTTGAAGAATGTCTGAATGAATTTTCCTTTCTTACATTCTACAAATTGATCAAAACACTGCTACCTTTTAGTTTTTTCTTTGGGAAAAGAAGCATATGTTTTTGTCACTATTCCCAGCTATTCTTGAAATTTGTTTTTTTTGAATTGGCTTTTTATTCTAACTTTGGTATTTTTTGCTTCACATTTGCACTATGATTCTTTTGTACATCTACCCCTCCCCCCAACCTGCCTAAATTTTCTATCTGCCTTTTTTTCCCCCCCTTCTCTGCTTCTTTATTTTATCTTCAGTCATACTATCTGTTCTATAGAATTCTTTTTTCCCATTACACTGCCCTCTTGGAGACCTCCATCCTCCTAGTCCAGTGTAGACTGGTTATTCGCTAGACTTGCCAGACAACTGGCCTACTCAGATTCACTTTCACAGCCCCCCTAGGTTGTACTTTTTCTTTCTTGAATCTCATGTTTTATTCTTTCCTGGTTTTCATTCTTGTTCTGCTGCTGCACATTTTAAGGTAATTTCTTTTGAAGGAGTCATTAGGAGGTAAACTTTCTGAGTTTATCTCAGAAAGTCATTTGTATGACTTAAAATGTCTATTTCTCTTTTTACACTTATCTTCCCAGGTGTGGTCCAGGGTCCACACTTTGAGTAGCAAGGTTCTAGGAGATATTGTTAACACTTATTTTCCACAGCTTTTGTTGAATTTATTATGGTAATGATAGTTTTATTTTCTAAGGACTCTTATTTAGTGTGCATTAACAAAAAAAAAAAAAAACAGTTCCTCTGAAAAAGGAATAGTTTCTCTTAATTCTCTTTGAGGACAACAATTAGTTCCACCTTTCAACCCTCACCCCTGTTTTCTTCCTTTTGGTTCCTGAATTATGTTCTCTTCAGAGTCAATTTTTAGTTTATTTAGTTTTTTTCTTTGTTATGCTCCAGATTTTCCTTAGATGTGGGGTGATTTTGGTTGCCTTCTCATATTTAAGATGAGACAGGAGGAGGATGCTTTTTTTTTTCCCTTTTTTTTTTTTTTTTTAAGAGACAGGATCTTGCTCTGTCACCTAGCCACTGTGCCCCAGCTGCGGCTTATTTATGAATAGGCTTCTCTTTTATGTGAGTAGATAGAAAGCTGGCTCTTACACTTGGGGATCTTTCAGAAATCAATTGCTTGGAAGGATTGAGCCCAGGACTTTTTTTTTTTTAAGACAGGTTCTTGCACTGTCTCCTGGACTAGAGTATAGTGGTATCGTCATAGCTCACTGCAACTTCAAACTTCTGGATGTCAGTGATCCTCCTGCCTCATCCTACCAATTAGCTGGGACTACAGGTGCACACCACCACACCTAATTTTTCTTTTCTTTTCTTTTTTTTTTTTTCTGTAGAGACAGGGTCTTGCTCTTACTCAGACTGGTTTTGAACTCCTGGCCTAAAGCGATCCTCCTCCCTCAGCCTCCCAAAGTGCTAGGATTACAGGTATGAGCCACAGTACCTATTTATGAATGGGCTTTTCCTTTATGTGAGTAGATAGGAGGCTGGTTTTTCAAAGATCAGCTGCTTGGGAGGCTGAGGTGGAAGGATTGTCTGAGCCCAGGATTTTGAGGCTAGCCTGGGCAACATAATGAGAACCTGTTTCTCTTAAAAAAAATAAATAAATAAATCAGCATATAGGAGCTTTCCTCTGGGGTGCCAGTACACTAACTTATCTACTAAAGTTACGGAAGAGCCCTCAGGTGATGTTCTCCCTTTCCCTACTCTTGTAAGAGAAACAACTTTATTACTGTCAAAGGAGTAAAAGAGAAGACGACATTCTTCTATTATTACATAAACACACCTTGCTATTTCCCTTGTTTTTAGCCCTATTTCTTATTCCCATCCTCCGGCTTACCTTTCTTTACTTGAGGCTTTCTGAGTTGTGATGGGGTGAGATTGACTTTCTCCTTGTCCTGTGCATTTTCTTACTACATTGTAGGTTGCGGCTGGTGTCCTCTAGAAATTTGTTGAGAATTTCTAGTTAAAGATGGTAGATTGGATACAAACATCTACTAAGAAAATTTTTTAAATAAAAATTTTATGTGAATAATCCTACAAGGAAGGGAAGAATGGGTGAAGAGATAAGCAACAAAATTTTGAAATTATAAAGCATAAGGAAAAGTGGTATGTGACTATGAGGTTATAGGGGAAGAAACCCAAACCATTTCTCCTACTATACTCTCACAACACAGAACACTTCTGTGACCAAATATGGAGGTTGTTTTCCCCACACACCAAGCAAGCAGTGAATTCTGCAGTGAACACCAGCAGTTGGATGTCTTCCAATTTAATTCTGACAGGATCTACCTGGAGGTAGCATCAGATCCCACAGTTTGAGAACCTGGTCTGAGGAGACTTCTCCCCACTTCAGACACTAGCCAGTCAAAAGTCTGGAATTTCTGATCTACCAATTTCACGTTTCCCAGACCTTCTCCTTGGGTTTGATTAAAGCTGCTGGAGTAGCTTATATAACTCAGGAAACACTTGCTTTTACTAGTGTGTTATAAAGGACATTATAGAGGATCTCGATGAAAACACCTTTTATTTGGCATTCTGTAGTGTTGGTTTTATTAGTTGACAGAATTAACATCTTGAGAAAAAAATTTAGGAAACTAGTGCAAGGTTGAATTAGTGACAAGTATATGAATTAGTGACAAGAAAATGAAGCAAAGGCAATGATGGCAAGTATTTATTATGGGGAAAACAAAGGACTGTGCAGGAAATGAAAAATAATCAGTTTACCACATGCTTTAGTTGTGAATTGCATTTATGGAGTCATAATAATGTAAAGTTTGAATGCTCATCTAACCTAGTAATTATCAACTGGGAGTAATTTTGCTCCCCTCAGGGAACATTTAGCAATATCTGGAGATATTTTTTGGTTGTCACGACTTGACAGGTAGTGCTGTTGACATCTAACAGGTAGAGGCTGGGGATGATGCTGAACATCCTACAATGCTCAAGACAGCCCCTCTTAGTATGAAATTATCTGCTTGAAAATGAGTTGAGAAACTAACCAAAACTATGAAATCATTTTGTTGGGAGAGTGAAAAGATGAGAAAGGTATGTGGGATGGAAGAGAGTAGAGGTAATTCCTCATCTTCCATAGTGGAAGTCAATAGAAAATGCCTGAAACTGAGAAAATAAATAGCATACCATTTTTTTTTTTGAGACATGGAGCTAAGTTAAATAAAGCCAGGAGTAGTTTTTGAAAGGAGTAGTTTTTGCAGTGCTTTTTGTCCTGTGTGCACTATCCAGTGGCCATTTTGGGACTTGGGCAGTGGTCTGTATTGCAGTTCAATTCTCAAAAACTATAAAATGCTGTTCATGGTCTAATCAGAGCATGTGCAGCTCAGGGTTGAGCCAAGAGTTCACAAACAATTTTATGGGGCCATTTTCCTGAGCTGTTCTCTCTGCTATCTCCCTGGTACTTCTTGGTTCCCAGGGCTCTCTCTTTGGTCCTATGGCAAGAAAACCACTCTACCACACACTTCATGTGACTCTGCCTATGTCTGGGACCAAGCAGCTGGAGGACAGAGAGAAAAAAAAAGCAATGGAAGTTGACCTTACTCTTCTGGGACTACACAGTTCTTGAGCTTGAACGTTTCTGTTCTCCAGAGTTTTAGACTCTCTGGATCCGCCTCCATTACCATGATGGGATTGCTTGGGGGCCGAGGTGTGACAGAATGGAAAAAAGAAAAGGGAAATTTCCCCCATCTTCTTCCAAGCATTAGAAGACCTGATTAGACTCCTCTCTTGATCCTTAAAACAGAACTAGAGGGCTTCTGGAGCTCTCTGTCCCTGCTGATGCCCACTTTGAACCCCCAGTCCAGGCCAAGTGGTAAATCCACTCTGAATACTGGTTTTCTCTAATCCTGCTGCTGTTTACTTTTCAGAGTTCTCAAATAGCTGCTCCATGCATTCTCTCTGGGTTTTACAGCTGTATTTTGTGGGAGAAACAGAAGAGGACCCTGTGTAAGCATCTTGAAGATACATTATAACTATCAATATGTGTTAGACAATTTGCTAGACTATGTGAATAAAAATATGCAAGGATGCAGTATGTTATCTCAGTGAACTAATTTGTAAGGGTTTGTGGACAATAATAGTAAAAGTCAGATAATTGCTGTAACGGAATAGGAATCAAAGAAAGTATATAAGTCTATTCAGAGGAGTCTGGTGTGTCTACATAGAAGAGGTAGTTAGTATTTGTAACTCTCAAAGGATGAATTAGGAGCTTGCTAGAGGAACAAGAGAAGGGGAGGATAGATATAGTATATGGATGATAATTTATTTCCAAGAATTAGGCATCTCTGGGTATAGAGGACCTCAGAGTGATAAAAGAGGTTGTACAGGTTGGTAGAGACCAGATCCCAAATGACATACGAAAGAGTATAGGTTTCATATTTTACATAACACCATCAGGGTTGCATGTTATACGTTTTGTTTTTAGTGTGTGTGCAGTTTAAGCTCCTTTCCCCCATAATTTTTCTTTATTTTATTTCTTCTCCTTTTTTTTTTTTAGAGACAGTCTTACTCTGTTGCCCAGTCTGATCTTGAACTCCTGACCCCAAACAGTCCTTCTGCCTCAGCCCCCCAAAATGTTGGGATTACAGGGGTGAGACACCTTACCTGGCTTCCCACAATTTTTCTATATTGAATTGTAGATTATTTGTGTGTATATTGCCCTGTCATTTACTTATTCCCTGTTGGAATGTTACATGACGATTATGATGTAGAAGTATTTTTTTGAGATTTGATTTGAAAGTTGGAAACAGCCAAGTATTACTTAGCTTCATAGCTAGTGAATAATGTGAATAAACTGGGTGATACAATTTTTAATTTTAAAAAATGACTCTTAAAAATCAGTGGATTTATTTTACTTAGTTGAATCTGTCTCTAATGGTTGCTAGAAAAAAGGATTACCAAAAATGCTTAGTGGTGGAAGAAGTAATTAGTAGCTGCTTAATGACTGCTATAAATCACATTCACTTAGATTTTTAACTTTTAACTTGTATGTTTCACAAAAAGGGGTTCATTATCTTAATCATATATATACACACATAGTGTATTTTTATGATATATATAAAATAAATATTCCCCAATGTACTTGGAAAAGACATTTTAGGATCTAAAAAAAATATATTTGAAAGTTAGTTTGAAATGAGATTGCAGGCTCTTTGGAAGTCTAGTGTATTAATGAACAACAGTATTGATTTCTTTCTTTTCCAGTATTTCTTGGTAAATTTTATATACGGAGATTAAGTAGTATCGAACATATTTTTTATTTAATTGTGTGAATATATTTGCTTGTATTCTTAGAAATGTTACCAAGCATGAGAGGAAATCCTAGTAAAAATTGTTTTCTTACTTGCTTTTAATCTGTTATTAGTGAACTCTTACGTTTATCTCTGTACTTGTGAACAGAGGGTACATAGACTCAGAAAAATTCTATTATGAGTGAGGTCCATGTGGCATCCTCTCATCCTTTTTTTCATTATAGTAATTTCTCTGAAATTTTGATTGTTTCCTTTGTCAGGACTGCTTAGTCCCTTTTCTAAGTTGGTGGGTCAGGGTGAAGCAATTAAATAGGCTAAAATAAATCGTTATAGTTTGTAAATGTAATTTTTGTATGTGTTTTGTTTTTGACAGCCGATTTATTTTGCATATTCCCAGCGAGGAAAGAGACAATGCAATCCGAGTGTGTTTTCAGATTGAACTTGCCCATTGGTTTTACTTGGATTTCTACATGCAGAACACACCAGGATTACCTCAGTGTGGGATAAGAGACTTTGCTAAAGCTGATATCCTTTTCATTACTATAATAACTGTTTTTCATTCTTGTTAGTAAAATATTTAACACAATTTTCCCTTTACTTGTCTTTGAGATTTTTTTTAACCTGTTAGATAAAACGTACTTTGTGTCTAAAAAGTGTCAAATATAAATAGTAGACAATTTAATAGTGTCTTTATTTTTATATAGAGGACTCCTTGAAATGCACACTGATTAGAATTAAATTTGATTTTCTTTTCAAAATAGCTAACCTGTTTGTAGAACTGATCTGTTTTTTACTTTACTTTTGCTGCTCCATTTAACCGGATGATCTTTATCAGATTACTGTCTTTCTGATTTGTTTAGAAATTTCTTAAGTGATTGTTGAATATTTACTATGTTCAAAGCATTTGTTTTTAGTTCTGTGGCAAATACAAAGAAGTCCTTGTTTTCAAAGAAGCTTTTTCTCCCCTATTTAGATATTAGAAGCTTGTGATAATTTATTAGTTATAAAAGATTCACATGAATATTTAAGATTGTAAAAGTAGCTATTACACAAAGGGAAGAATTGATGAATTGCTAATGGTCCTAATATTAAATGTTTTTAGAATTTGGAAAAAGGGTGGAAAGATTTTAGGCAAAGCTATATTTTTAAGGGAATATAGGATTTTCTAAGTAGAAGTTCGGAATATGTTTTAGGTAAAGAAAAGGGATTGAGCAAAATTGGAGATTTGAAAAGTTAAAAGGATATCTCAGGAAATAATTTGTATTGAGCAGAGGGTTCTCATGGGGCCATAATAGGAGATATGATTGAAAAGGTATATGGGGATGGGGGTTGTGTGGATTTTCAAATCTTGAGCCAAGGTGCTTTGATTTTTTTTATTCTATAGGTCATTGTTTTTAACCATAAAATGTTTGCTCAAATAGATTTGTACCTACAAGTTTGGGAACTAGAACTAGAGTTGGAGTAGGGATAGGTGACTTGAAATATCCTCATACTTAGCTCCCTATTACTTTCCTTAAGCACTATGAAATACAGACACCTTAGAGCTCTGTAGAAAATGGATGGAACACTGATTGTTCTAGGAAACTGTTAACGATAGAAGTTTTTGAGCAAGGATAAAGAATATTATTCTGATCATTTGAAAATGGTATTAGATTATTTGGCAGGATAGGTTGAACCATGGGTTAGACCATTACATCACTTGAGATATGGAATAAGGTCCTGAGCCATAGTAGCAGGACTACAAGGAACACCGGTGGGGGAGACATTTCACAGGAAGAAATGATCAAACCATTGACTGATGAAATGTGTAGAAGTTAATGAGGAATCAAAGGGGAATAGAAGTATATTGAGCACCGTCTTTCTTAAAGCCTTGGTGATAGGTTCTGTGGAGAAATCATGGAAGACTTTGGCTTTAAGTAGTTATAATTTAGTTATGGAAACATAATTAAAACAACCAAGTCTCCTTTGTTTGGTCATTTTGTTTTGTTTTTGGTGATTTTTTTTTTTTTTTTTTTTTTTTGAGACAGAGTCTTGCTTTGTCTCCCCAGGTAGGCAGTGGCGTCACTAGAGTTTGCTGCAACCTCAGATTCCTGGGCTCAAGCCATCCTCCTGCCTAAGTCTCCTGAGTAGCTGAGACTACAGGTGCAAGCAACAACGCCTGGCTAATTTTTTCTATTTTTAGTAGAGACAGGATCTCTAGTTTTATACTTTCCTTGCTATTAAAAAATAAATATCAGAAACCTTTGTATTAGTTATGTTTTATTTTTTAATTATTTTAAAATCTTATTTTATTGTTGTTATTATTTTTTAGATAGAATCTCACTCTCTTGCCTGGGCTAGAGTGCCATGGTGTCAGCCTAGCTCACGGCAACCTCAAACTCCTGGGCTCAAGCGATCCTCCTGCCTCAGCCTCCCGGGTAGCTGGGACTATATGCACGCACCACCGTGCCTGCCTAATTTTTTCTATTTTTAGTTGTCCGGCTAATTTCTTTCTATTTATAGTAAAGATGGGGTCTCACTCTTGCTCAGGCTGGTCTCGAACTCCTGAGCTCAAGCAATCCTCCTGCCTCGGCCTCCCAGAGTGCTAGGATTACAGGCGTGAGCCACCATGCCTGGCCATATTAGTTATATTTTAAAAGAAACATAGTTATATGGAGAAGGAACCTTTATTGCTAATGTGGTAGGCTTTGTTAAATAGCCGAATGGTTTCTGTGTCAGGCATTATGCATTGAACAAGGTAGACTTGGTATCTGTATGAAGATGAGAGACAGACAGGAAAGTAAATCATTACACTGTAGTATGTATATATAGTAAGTTGTGATAGGTTGGTACAGGATTCAGTGGAAACAGAGGAGAGGGTTGCCTAATCAGGGTTTGGGGGCTAGGAATTTGAATCCCAACTCGAGGCCACTGGAAAATCTTGAGTAAGTTATTTAATTTCTCTTAGATGGGGATCCCAGTTTCCTCCTAAAAAAAGTTAATAATAATAGCTAATTCAAAGGGTCAGTTTGAAAATCAGGTTAATTTGTATATGTAAATTGTTTAGAACAGTCCCTGGCACATAGTGAGTGAACAATAAATGTTAACTGTTTCTCCTCCAGAAAAAAGATTGGGGGCTAGACAGAAGCCTTTAGAGAAAGTGATCTGTGTGAGGAAAATCTATGTGAGGAAGTGAAAATAGTTAAGTATTATATTTTAGAGTAAGCAGGGAGAGAGAAGATAAGAGATAGCAGAGTAATTTAGGGGCTAAAATTTGTAGTGGTCTTGTGGGCTGTATTTGAAAAATAATAATATAGGAGGTTTTTTTTTTCTTTTTCAAAAATTAAACTTTTGGGGGGGGGACCTTCAACTTACAGAGAAGGTGAGAATATTACCGCCGTCATGCCCTTTATCTGTATTCATCCATTTTAAATGTTTTGCCATGTTTGCTTGATTTCTCCCTATAGGGTATTTTGAATGACCACTCCGAAATAGTGTGGATGGTGAATTGGAGGAAGGCAAGACTAGAGATGGGAACCTAGTTGGGAACCTAGTTAAGATGCGATTTCATTAGTTTACTAGAAAGATAAAATGAAAATCTATGTTAGAAGTGAAGAGGTCTATTTGGAAGAGAGTAGAAGGTAAATTGGTGATAACTTGGATATCTGAGGAGAGGGAAAGGGTGGTACCCAGGTTTCTGGTGTGAGCAGTTGAGTGGGTGAGTGTGCCATTCCATTCGTAGGAAAATGAAAAATTTTGTGAGGGGAATGACGGGTTCAGTTACGGACAAGTTGATTTTGTAGTACCTCTGGGATATTAGAGTGGAGAAGATGGCATAATATAGGTGGATGTTATGGTGACATTCCTATCTCTGCCGTTTACTACTTGTGCATCCTTGGGTAAATTGTGGGACTTTTCTGTGCCTCTGTTTTCTCTTGTAAATCGAGCATAGTCTTGTGATTTTTCTTCAGTAAGCACTCAGCAATGTGGATGGATACAGACAAGGGCATCCTGGATTTGCCCCTGGGCTGAAGTTTTGCTAGGGACTTTACTAAACATATAAAGCAAGACTTTTATTGGGAAATACCTTTTAGAATCTTAGCAACCCCCTATAGAACCATAGGGCTTCATGGAATGGTTAACGTTGTATCCAAGCTTTTTATCTTTACCCTCCCCAAATAAGGTATGAACTAACTATATTGGGATTAACCTCATGCTTGTCTTTTAATTACAATATTGTCATAGACAGTTGACTTCTTTGAATTCTTCAAAGGCCTATTTTGTTTTTACTGCAACTGTAAAACCAAAACAATTTAAATTACAAAATTGTAGAACTCATAAAATTTAAATTAATAAAATGAATTTAATGTGTTTTTGTTTAAACCAAATTTCTCATTGCAGTGTGAATATGATGCTGCTTTCTTTGAGAGTGTTTTGAGTTTGACTTACCTGTATTACCAGTTCTTCCACCACCTTTCCTTGCTCCATCTGTTAAGAAACCTTCCTTGCTATATTATGTTGGTGTGTTATTTGACCCTAATGCATCATTTGTGTATTAGGTTTCTTCTGTTTTTAATAACTCAGAGCAATTAAAGTAGTACTAATACCAATATGGTCTCGAAATTAAGTGGCAGTATTTGATACATGTGGTCATCTAGATAATTGAAAATATGCTCATATTACATGTTTTTAGAGTAACATCAAAATGAAAACACAGGGTATACATGTTTCTGTAGAGGCCTTGAGAACCCTTGAAAGTATGTCCTCAGTTTGAGAAACACTATCATAAATTATAATTTTCCCTATACTTTTTATAATTTTTGGTTTTTAAGAGATGGAGTCTGGCTCTGTTGCCTGGCTGGAGTGCATCGTTGGGATCATAGCTTACTGCAGCCTTGAACTCCTGGGCTCAAGTGATTGATCCTCCTGCCTTAGTCTCTGGAGTAGCTGAGACTATAGGCACTTACCCTCATTCCCCGCTAACTTCTGGGATTCCAAGCGTAAGCCACAGGGCTTGACCACGCTTTTTATAATTAACAGTGTTACAGTGATGAGGCATTTGATGGCATGAGTATTGGAAGCCTGAGCATACAATTGCAGGGCTTGAGCTTTTTTTCCTTTTTTCTTTTTTATAATACTATTTTACACCGCCCAATTTTGGGGGCAGGGGCATGCCTAGTGTTTTTGAAACTGGCTATTCTTTCCTTACTACCCAGACTTACCTTTTTCTATAATCCTTACTAAATCTTCATCATCAAAATGTTTTTCATTATAGAAACAATACATATACATGGTAAAGAAAGTCAATAGCATAGAATGGTATACCTCATCCGTAGTTGTCTTTCTTGGAGTTATCCACTTTATCTTTCTTGTTTTTCTGATGGTTTCTTTCTCTTAGCAGTATACACACACACACACACACACACACACACACACACACTGTACTTCTGTTTTTGCCATTACTTCAGTGTCTATTAACTCTTTGGTATAATGAATTTAACTCACTTAATGAGAAGTGTTTGAAGGGTTAACATGGTCCTGAATTTAATTGTGTTAACTTAGGGATCCAGAACTATGAGCACTCAAAAATTACTTGATTTGTCTCTAGGCTAAATGCAGAAATTAACAATGACTTGTTTAAGAGAAAACAAATTTGGAAAACAAAAATAAAAATGTTAAGAGAGGTAAAGATTTGAGTAATTTCACATAAAAAATACACAGTTAATTTTAATAGGTTTCTTTCTATGTACAATTTCTCAAGCTGTATTAAGGGAGAAAGTAGCTTCCTTGACATTGTTTATACTCTTCAGTCATTGTCCATTTTTGCTGCCTCAAGGTGAAGATGTGGAAAAGGTCTTGGATGAATGGAAGGAATATAAAATGGGAGTACCAACATATGGTGCAATTATTCTTGATGAGACACTTGAAAATGTGAGTGTAATAAAATGACAAGGTTTTTAGTGAAATAGTGATCAACTGTTAATTTTTAGCCCCTTAACAAAATTTGTTACTTATGTAGTATTCTGAATTGAGGTTTTAAAATATTCTTAGATTTCTAGTACTACACGGCCAAATTTTGTGTATTTTTGTGTGCATTCTGGGTCTTAAGATTTTATATTAATACTTCTTGCAGGAGGGCAAATTTGATTTTTACTCTGTTTGTTTTGTAGGTACTACTGGTTCAGGGGTACCTAGCAAAATCAGGCTGGGGATTTCCAAAAGGAAAAGTAAATAAAGAAGAAGCTCCTCATGATTGTGCTGCTAGAGAGGTAAGTTATTGCAGTCTGAAACATAGTAAATTTGGCTGTTGGGCTTTGAATGTGTGTGTGTGTGTGTGTGTGTCTGTGTGTGTCTGTGTGTGTGTGTTTAAGCCATATAGATTTACTTGTTTGGACTGTCTAACCTTCTTTTCAGAACTTGAGTGCATGAAGTAACATATATTTTAACATAACTATTGATTTTTTTGTCCACATCTGTTAT
>CAUYPO010094034.1:0-25003 GCA_963574435.1 Cheirogaleus major | reverse complement strand
CTCCAGTTTTTTTTTTTTTCCACTTTTTTTAAAAATTTATTGGGGGTGCCTCTCTTCCAAATTTGGGGGTTTATATTTATTTCGTTATCCCCCCCCCCCCCCCCCCCCCGGCTAGATCCAGGTTTTAAAAAAAATCCATTTTGCCATTCTTTGTCTTTGATTGGAGAGTTTAAACCATTTACATTTTAGGTAATTACTGATAGGGGAAGACATGGTATTGCCATTTTGTTTTCTGTATGGTTTATACCTTTTTTTGTCCCTTGTTTCTTTTTGTGTATATTCTAAATTTGCTTTGTTTATGGTGGGGATTACACAAATACACTGAAGTTGTAACTATTTTAAATGCAAAACAACTTCATTTACATACAAAAACTCCATTATAACACAACCCTCCTTGCTTTATCTCTAATGTGTATTATTTCCGTATTGATGTCACAGATTACATCTTTGTATGTTGTATACCCATTAACATGGACCTACAGTCATTTCTTATGCTTTTGTCCTTTAAATCCTGTGAAAGTAAAGTTAAACCAAAATTAAAATGATACAAGCTTCTGTATTTGTCTTTTGCCAGAGAACTTTATATTTTCGTATAGCTTCGAGTCTACTGTCCATTTGTTTCAACTTGAAGGACTCCCTTTAGCATTTTTTCAGGGCAGGTTTGGTGGTAATGACTCCTTTAACCTTTGTTTATCTGAGAATGTCTTAATTTCTCCCTCATTTTGAAGGATAATTTTGCTGGATATAGTATTCTTAGTTGACAAGTTCGTGCCCCTACCCACCGCCCAGGGCTTTAAGTATATCTGCCTTCGGCCTTGTGGCCCCACATGGTTTCCAGCTGAGAAATCCAGTGATAGATAACCATATAGACTCGCAGGGGTCCTCAAACTTTTTAAACGGGGCCAGTTTACTGTCCCTCAGACCGTTGGAGGGCCGGACTGTAGTTTAAAAAAAACTATGAACCAATTCCTATGCACACTGCACATATCTTATTTTGAAGTAAAAAAAACAAATGGGCAAAAACACCCGCATGTGGCCCGCGGGCCGTAGTTCGAGGATGCCTGTATAGAGGATCCCTTGAAGTGATGAGTCACTTTTCTCTTTCTTTCAAAATATTCTATTTGTCTTTGAGTTTCAACAGTTTAATGATGTCTTGGTGTGGATCTCTCTTTGAGTTTATCTTACTTGGAGTTTGTTAAGCTTCTTAGTTTGTATATCCATTTCTTCAAATTTGGGAAGTTTTCAGCCATTATTTCTTAAATAAGCTTTCTGTCCCTTTTCTCTTCTGGGACTTCCAGAATACATATATTGGTCAGCTTGAATTCAAACAAATTTAACGTATATTTTTCCATTTAATTACAACTTTAAAAAAATGTGTTTTTTTTTTTTCAGAATATTATGTTGGTTTGTTTAGGTTGCATATATTGCTTTTGCCCCACCCACGTCAGAACTTCAAGCGTGTCCATCCCCCAGATGGTGTGCACTGCACCCATTAGGTGTGTATATTCACATCCCCTCCTCCCCCACCCATCTGCCTGATACTTGATGAATGTTATTACTATTTTAAGGGTGCATTTTAAGGGTTGGTCAGTTAAAACCAATTTGATGGTGAGTACCCTGGTTGGTGCTTATTTTTCCATTCTTGGGATACTTCACTTAGTAGAATGGGTTCCAGCTCTATCCAGGAAAATACAAGAGGTGCTAAATCACCATTGTTTTTTGTGGCTCAGTAGAACTCCCTGGTATACATATACCACAGTTTATTAATCCACTCATGTATTGATGGGCACTTGGGTTGTTTCCGCATCTCTGCAATTGTTAATTGTGCTGCTATAAACATTCGAGTGCAGATGTCTTTTATAGAATGTCTTTTGTTCTTTTGGGTAGAGATGCCCAGTACTGGGATTGCTGGATCAAATGGTAGTTCTACTGGTAGCTCTTTGAGGTATCTCCATATTGCTTTCCACAGAGGTTGTACTAGTTTGCAGTCCCACCTGCAATGTAGGAGTGTTCCTATCTCTCCCCATCCACGCCAGCATTTGTTGTTTTGGGACTTTTTGATAAAGGCCATTCTCACTGGAGATAAGTGATATCTCATTGTGGTTTTGATTTGCGATGATGAGCATTTTTTCATATGTTTGTTGGCCATTAGTCTATCTTCTTTTGAAAAGTTTCTTTTGATATCCATTGCCCACTTTTTGATAGGGTTGTTTGATTTTTTTCTTGCTGATTTTCCTGAGTTCTATATAGATTCTAGTTATCAGCCCTTTATTGGATATGTAATGTACGAATATTTTCTCCCATTCTTTAGGTTGTCTGTTTGCTCTCGTGATAGTTTCCTTGGCTGTGCAGAAGCTCTTTAATTGGACCAGGTCTCATTTATGTGGTTGCTGTCATTGCCTTGGGGATCTTCTTCATAAATTCTTTGCCTAGGGCAATGTCTCTAAGAGGTTTTCCAACATTTTCTTCTTGCATTCTTATAGTTTTATGCCTTAAGTTTAAGTCTGTTATCCACTGTCAGTTGATTTTTGTGAGAGGTAAAAGGTGCAGATCTAATTTCAGTCTTCTATATGTGGGTATCTAATATTCCCAGCACCATTTATTAAGGATTCTTTTCTCCAGTGTATTTTTATGTCTACTTTGCAAAGATTAGATGGGTATGTGGGGATGGTTTTATATCTGGGTTCTCAGTTCTGTTCCATTGGTCTATGTTTCTGTTCTTGTGCCAATAGCATGCTATTTTAGTTACTAGAGCTTTGTAGTATAGCTTGAAGACTGGTAAATTGATGCCTTTCAATTCTTTTTGCTTAAAATTGCTTTTGCTATAGTGGGTCTTCTCTGGTTCCATATGAAGTATAGAATTATTTTTTCTAGATCTGTGAAAAATGATGTTAGTATTTTAATAAGGGATTGTACTGAATCTGTAGATCACTTTGGGTAGTATAGACATTTTAACAATGTTGATTCTGCCTACCCATGAGCATGGTATGGTTTTCCATTTGTTTACGTCCTCTGTTTCCTTCCTCAGTGTTTCATGGTTCTTCCCGTACAGGTCTTTTACTTCCTTAGTTAAATATATTCCTAGGTATTTTATTTTCATGATTGCTGTTGTGAAGATACTGAGTCTTTGATGTGGTTCTCAGTTTGTCTGTTGTTGGTGCATAGGAATGCTACTGATTGCTGTACATTGATTTTGTAACCTGAGACTTTGCTGAATTTGTTTATCAATTCCAGTGGTCTCATGGCAGAATCTTTGGAGTTTTCTAGAAATAAGATTATATTATCAGCAAAGAGTGGTAGTTTGACCTCTTCTGCTCCCTTTTGGATGCCCTTGATTTCCTTGTCTGATTGCTCTGGCTGGGACTTCCAGCACTGTGTTGCATAGAAGCGGTGATAGAGGGCAACCTCGTCTGGTTCCAGTTTTAAGTGGGAATGCTTTCAATTTTTCCCCATTAAATATGCTGGTTGTGTATTTGTCAAATATGGCTTGTATCATTTTTAGGTAAGTCCCGAGTGTGCCTAAGGGTGTTGAATTTTGTTGAATGCTTTTTCTGTGTCTTGAGAGGATCATATGGTCTTTCTTTTTGTTTCTATTTATGTGGTGAAATACATTTATAGATTTGCATATGTTGAACCATCCTTGCCTCTCTAGGATGAAACCCACTTGGTTGTGGTAGATTATTTTTGTGATAAGCACCTGAATTTGGTTTGCTAGGATTTTATTGGTAATTTTTGCATCTGTATTCATAAGGGATATTGGTCTGTAGTTTTTTTGTTGCATCTTTTCCTGGTTTTGGTATCAGGATGATGTTGGCTTCATAAAATATGTTGGGGAAGATTTCTTCCTTCTCGATGTTGTGGAATAATTTCTGCAGGATAGGCATGAGTTCTTCTTTGTAGGTCTGGTAAAATTCGGGTGTGAAACCGTCTGGTCCGGGATTTTTCTTTTTAGGAAGATGTTGTATTGCTGCTTCAATTTTGGTACTTGATATTAGTCTGTTCAGGAATTCTATTTCTTCCTCATGGAGCCTAGGGAGGCTGTGTGTCTCTAAGAATTTGTCCATTTCCTGCACATTTTCAGCTTTATGTGGATGGACGTTTTTATAGTATTCATGGGTGATATTTTGTATTTCTATGGCATCAGTTGTAATTTCTCCTTTTTCATTCCTGGTGGAGCTTATTAGAGTCCTTTCTTTTCTGCTTCTCGTTAATCTAGCAAGAGGTGTGTTAATTTTTTTTTTTCCAAAGAACAACTGAGCAAATTTTGTGACATGAATTAGCTAAGTCAAAGGGTCTCATATGTGGGAAATGTCCTGGCAAGAATAGACGTTGGGTTGGTTGCATGTGTAGAAGGATGAGATGCTTTATACCAATAACTGCTCTGCAAAGATCAATTGTGTCATTTTGCTGGATGGCACCCAGCACCAACCACCCTTCTTATTTAATGCTAGTGACTGTGCTTCTCTATGTCTCCTTTTGATGAGGGTGATTTATATGAGATTTGGGAGGCAGAAGTAAAGCAGAAGCCATTATTCTCAGTAGGTCATGCCAATCAGATGGTGTGGTGGTCAGACTCAGTGGCTTTGACAAACCTGGCAGCTTTGCCAACCTCTGCACAGACTCTCACATCACATTCTCACTTTGGTGGCTAAATGCACGGGCTTTTTACATGTGCTAGAGCTTTAGTTTCTTTTAAGACCTTTACTCCCTTAGCAACACTCAAATCTGTATAAGTTCCAATTCCTATATCAACCTCCTTACTCTGTGTCACAGTGACTCTATTTTTATGACTGAACTCATATTGATATACCCATACTGACATCTTTTATTTGAATATGTGAAGAAATTCTAGAAACACAGAAAATTTCTTTAAAAAATATAGAGACTAGTGAAGAAGTAAAGTTTCCCAGCCTTGGGAAATCTCTGGGGCTATTCATGTTCTGGATTCATTGGCAGTAGTCCATTTTTTCATATATTTCTTTTTTTTTCACATTTTTCTTGATAAGAGAGAAAAAAAAAGAGAAGGATAATGTTGTTTGAGCTTTTTTTCATTACGAAGCCACAAAAGGGCGGTTCTTAAATTATGCACTCAATAAATAAGATTTTTGCATCTTGTGAAGCCAAGCAATGTATTAGAAGAATAATACATTGTGGTAAATTGCATTATTAGCCCAAATTCTTCACGCCTTCCTGTATCCACAACATGTAACTGCAATTCCTTTAACAAAAGGTAGAGTGTACTTCCTTTGCACTGGGGGTTCTGCCATGTGCTATTTTTTGTTTGATGAGAATTTGGTAGAGTTAATGCACAAGGACTTGGAATGAGCTTGTATGATAAAGCTGTTTCTTGTACTTCTGCTATCATCATGAGAAGAACATGCATGAACTAACTTGCTGGTCTAAGGAGAATGATCCTGCAAAGCAGAGCCTTTCGGCCAATCCTCAGACTGGCAACTTGTTAGAGCTGCCCAGCTTAACTCAGCTGACCTGCAGACATACTCAGAAGCTTTATTAAATGCAGTAGAGCTGTTTCAGCTGCTATTGCTAGATCAGTGCCTCCTCTGCCATCCTAGCCACACCAGTTGACCTAAGATCCGTGAGTGTGAATGATCACTGCTTTAAGCCACTGAGGCTGAGAGTGGTTTGTTAAAGTAGCATGATTGTGCAATAATACTGATTGAGAGCACACCATGATAGAACTGGATTTTTTAAACAAAATTTCCAGTTTGATTTAGTTTTAGAAATGCTATTAATTTACCTCATCTAGATGAATGTAGAAAAATTAATAAAATTTAACACCCTCTTATTAATTAAAAAAGAAACTTTTAAACTCTTAGCAAACCAGAAATAGAAATAACTTTTTTAACCTGAGCAATAACATATACCAAGAACCGCAGATTTAATGGCAAAACTTAGGAATATTTCCTTTAAAACCAGTCAAAATGAAATTGCTGATTATGTCACTTCTATCCAACATTACAGTGGAGGTCTTACCAGTATAGTAAGAGAAAGAAAACAAAGTAATGAGAAGAAAGATGGAAAGGAACAAACACACTGTTGTTATTTGTAGTTGGATAGTTGTCTCCAGAGAAAACCCAAGAGAATCTAGAAATTATTAGAATTAATAAGAGTCCAGCAAGGTTGATGAACACAGATTAATAATAAAAATAAATTGGTTTCCTATATACTAGTAGCAAAATTTCAATTAAATATAAAATATAGACACTATAACCACAAATATACCTATGAATGAATCATCAAATGTGAAGCGTGAGAACAATGGTGAGAGATTTAGAAACTTTATTGAACAATACTTTAAAGGCCGATTAGCATGGAACTTTATTCCATGTTCACAGATAGTAAGGGTTAATATCATTAATGTCAGTTTTTCCCAAGATTAATCTATAAATTCTGTGTAATTAAAACAAAAACTCACCTAACAAGCCTTTGTCAACCTTAGTTTAAAAATATTTGGAAGAAAAGGACCAAGAGTAGCTAAGACAATTTGCAGAGAAGGAAATTAGTGGAGGGAATTTATCTTTCCACAGAGCAAGACTTATTATAAAGTAAATAGGATAATGTGGTTTAGGCAAGCAAGGTTAAAAGAAAAGAATAGGTCCATTAACCATAAAAACAGCTCAAAAATAAATGCAGATGTATATGGAAATTTATATATGACATAAGTCTTTTGGCAAATCAGTTGGGATAAGATGGTCACTTTAATAAAGAGCTCCTAGAAAGAAATATACTTACATCTCAAAATAAGCCATAAGAAAAAATCAATTACAGATAGAATAAAACTGAAATGTGAAAGCAACATTCAAAAGCTTTGAATAGATATGTGGGTTTATATCTTTATGACCTAAGTGCAGAAAAGCATTTCTTGAAGAAGACAAAGAATAAGACATATAAGAAAAAAATAATGCATTTGATTGCATGCAATTAAAAGCTTATGTGTATCACAGCATACAAATAAAGCAAAAAGTTAAGTGTAGACTGGGGAAAATATTTGGAGTCTATTTATCAAAAGTAGTAAGCATGTAGGATATTTGGATAAATAACCTCAAAAGACAAATTGGCAAAAATTATGAACTGGCAGTTCACAGAAGAGGAAAACTACATGGCTTATACATATATGAAAAAATTCTCCTTTTCTCCAATAATCAGGAACATAACATATGCCACTTTGCAGCTATTAGATTGGTAAAGTGTTGGCAAAAACATGAAGAAATGGGAGCCCATCCAATGCTAATAGAAATAAAAAGTGAGCAACCACTCTGAGGAGCAATGTAACAAAAATTAGTACAGATGAAGGTGCATGTCCCCTTCCAGACAGAAGTTCTGTTTCTAGGCATATACCTGAGTGAAACTCTGGCACGTACGCCCAGGAGAAATGTGCAATAAAGTTCATGGCAGTATTTTTGGAAATATCTGTGAATTAGAACCAACCTAAATGGCACTGAGGGAAGAATGGATACATTTATTGTGCTATATTAATACAATGGAACATTAATAAGTAGTGGCAATGAATTAGAACTATGTCAATATGGATATTGTTTACAAATAAAGAGTGAAGACAGCAAGTTGTAGAAGTCTGTATCCATTATGACATCATTTATATAAATCTAAAAATGTGCCAAAATAGTATTTATTATTTAGGACTATGTAATCACATACTACTTAGTACAGTATAGGGACATTGATGGAAAAGATAAATATCTAACTCAGAACAATATTTACTTGCAGTGAGGGAGAGGAATTTGGAGACAGCTGTGGAGGTGTGCACATGGGCTTCAATAGTATCAGTTATGTTTTATTTCTTACGTGGTAGATAATGGGTGCTTCATTTCTTAACAGATACTTTTAGAATGTCTAAAATGTTTCATGACCAAGAAAGCTCCACTAAAAGATAACTCTTTCTGGAGTTAGACTCAGAGTTATTCATCCTAAAGAATCCTCCCTGAGAGGAAAATTTGAGGTGCTTTCTTTTTCATGCAAGGAAATGGACTGCTTGGGGATGAGCCAATTTCCATTTCTCCACTAGACTGTGCATTCCTCCATTGCAGGAATCATTCCTTATTTATCTTTGTATCCCTGTAACACTAATCCTGACAACAAAAAATAAATATTTTATGAGTGAATGAATCAGGTGAACATAAATATTAGAAACCATGGGTATAAAACCCCAGATATCCATATATCAGCTCTAATTGTTTTGGCAACCAGGTAGTAGCATCATTCCAATGTTTTCTCTCATGTCTCTCTAAAATTAATCTCATTTTCCCTTGAGGGAAAATTTGACCTGTTATTTCTAAACAATTATTGCCATGATGAAGTGTTTTCTATGCTCTATGTAGCACCATTATTCAGTGAAGTATTAATAGATGTACTTCAAACAAAGGGTCACATGGTCAAATAAATTTGGAAAACATAGAATTTAAATTTTTTTTTGAAGAAAAAAGTGAATATGATCTAAAAAAACCCCTACAGCTAACATCATACTTAGTGGTAAAAAATTGGATGCTTTCCTCCCACAATTGGGAACAAGACAAGATGTTCCCTCTCACCATTCTTATTTTCATGTTGGAAGGGCTAGCTAGTACAATAAGACAACAAAAGGGAATAAAAATACACATATTGGGAAGGAAAAAAATAAAACTCTCTTTGATTGCAAATGGCATGGTTGCCTATATAGAAAATACAAAGAATCAACAAAAGTGTCCTAGAAAAATTAAGTGGGAATAGCAAGGTCACAGGTTATAAGGTTAATGTGCAAAAAGTAAATTGCTTTCCTATATACCAGTGAGGAACAACTGGATTTGAAATTTTAAAATATCATTTACAATAACAAAAACAAAAAGAAATACTTAACTATAAATCCAACAAAATATGCAGAAAATTATGACTGTAATATAAGAAATCAAAAAAATTAAATCAATGGTGAGTTATTATGCATTTGTAGATTGGAAGACTGAATATCATTAAGATGTCAATTCTTCCCAACATGATCTATAGATTTAATGCAATTGCAATGAAAATTTCAGCAAGCTATTTTGTAGGTATTGACAAAGTGATTCAAAAGTTTATATGGAAAGGTAAATGACTGAGAATAGCTAACAAAATACTGAAGAAATAAAGTTGGAGGATTCACACTAACCAATTGCAAGACTTACTTTCAAGCTACAATAATCAAGGCAGTGTGGCATTAGTAAAAGGATGGACACGTAGATCAATAGACAGAGTAGAAAGCCCAGAAATTGATCCACGAAGTATAGCGAACTGATCTTTAACAAAGGAACAAAGGCAATTCAATAGAAAAAGAAAATCTTTTCAACAACTGCTACTGGAATAATTGGACATCTACAGACAAAAAAAATTGAATCTAGACACAGGACTTATACCTTTCAAAAAATTAACTGAAAATGGTCATAGGCCTAAGTATTAATTGAAAAACTATAAAACTAGAAGATAACATAGGAGAAAATCTAGGTGACCTTAGGTTTGGCCATGAGTTTTTAGATACAGTACCAGAAGCATGATCCATAAAAGAAAAATTTGATAAGTTGGTCTTGATTAAAATGAAAAACTTCTGCTCTGTGAAAGATACTACTATAAGAATGGAACATAAGCCACAGATTAGAAGAAAATAACTGCAAATGCAGATCTGATAAAGGACTTATATCCAAGTATACCAAAAAAACCTCTTAAAATTCAAAAATAAGAAAAAAAAATGACCCAGTTTGACAGACACCTGAACAAAGAAAATATGCAGAATACATATGGAAATATTTATTTAATATTTATTAATTGGAATTTCAAATTAAAACAACAATGATATACAACTATACATCTATTAGAATGGCTAAAAACGAAAATGATAGTACCAATTGCTGGTGAGGATGCAGAGGAACAGAAACTCTCATTCACGTTATTGAAAATGCAAAATGGCACAGGCTCTTTGGAAGACATTTTGGCAATTTCTTTCAAAGTTAAATACAGTCTTACCAAACAATTCAGCAAAAAATCAAGTTCCTGGTTTTAAAATGTATATCCACACAAAAACCTACACCCAAATGTTTATAGAAATTTTATTCATGGTCACCAAAAATTGGAGGCAACCAAAATGTCCCTTTATAGATAAATGTATAAAAAACTGTAGTATATCCATACAATGAAATACTATTCAATGATAAGAATAAATGAGCTATCAAGCTGTGAAAAGACATTACAGAACTTACATTCATGTTTCTAAGTGTAAGCCTATGGTATAAAAACGCCATTTACTGTATGATTCTGATTAAATGACATTCTGGAAAAGCCACAACTATAGAGAGAGTAATGAGATCAATGGTTGCCAGGGAGTTGGGGGAGAGAGGGAGAGTTTAATAAGTAAAGCACAGGGCATTTTTTACTCTATATTGTAATGGTATGCACATCACATTATATGTTTGTCAAAATCCATAGAACTTTACAGCACAAAGAGTGAAGCTTAATGCATTCAACTAAACAAAAATCATTTAGGAGATCGAGGATCCCAGAGAAGAATGCAGACAATGATAAGAGAAATTAACTGTGACAAATATGAAACAACCTCACTGAAGGTGGTGAGAGGGAAAGGTCTAACCTCAGTAATTGTGGGAATGATGGACTCTGTAAGACTAAATTAAAAAATAAGCATAAGCACTGTACTCTAAGTGGTAAAGTTGTTTCCCATGGGAGTACAGGTTAACATTTCCAATGCTATTATACATGTGACAAAGATTCCTTGATCAAACTTTAGTCAGGCTCCTCTGAGCCTTCTTCTCAACTAGGCCTCAACCTTGACCTATTAAAAACTGCAAACTCTCAGCACAAATTATTTCATCTACCCCTTCCCCAACTAAAAGACTTAAAATAACACTAGCATAATTTCTAACAGCTCAAGGCCATTGTCCTAGGCTCATAACTCTGGTCCTCTCAAGTTCTTGTCTGGGAAAGATCAAGGCTGTGAAAAGAGTCTATTATTTGTTCCATCCAACACTTAAAGATAGGGCCCCTGTCTCTTAGTCTCTGTGGGAGGGTGGAAGCCTAACTTTAGTGAGTGCAAATTAGCAAACCCAGGGGGCCTAATCACATTGACCAACTCACCTTACTGCATTTTATAAATTCTACCTCCGCAGCTCTGTCGGAGCCCCACTCATTCCCTGCCCCATTCCCTCATTTATTCCACTTAATAAGCCAAGTCACCTCTGCACAAATCAAAGTTGAGTTCAGTTCACACTGGATTCTCTTCCCCATTGTAATAATTATTGCTGAATAAACCTGTCTTTACTGCTTTAACTAGCATCTGGTTTTGTTTATCATTGATACATGCATACTAGAATTGAATAATTAAGCAAATGAATGGTACACTACTCTGAACATTGGCCCCCCAAAATATCAGTTCTTAATCCTTGGAACCTGTAAATGTTACCTTATTTGGAAAAACTCTTTGTAGATGTGATCAAGGATATTAAAATGGGGGAGATTATACTGGATTATTCAGGGGCTACTAATGTAATCACTGTGAGGATCCTTATAAGACAGAGGCAGAGAGAGATTACACATAGAAGAAGAAAAGGCAATGTGACCATGGAGGCAGAATTGGAGTAATGTGACCAAAAGCCAAGGAATGTTGGCAGCCACCAGGAGCCAGAAAAGGCAAGGAACAGATTCTGCCTAGAGTCTCCAATGTGCACATGTCCAGGCTGATGCCTTGATCTTGGTCCAGTGAAACTGGTTTTGGATTTCTAGCCTCCAGACCTATGAAAGAATAAGCTTCTATTGTTTTAAGCCACCAAGTGTATGGTAATTTTGTGTAGCAACCATAGGACACTAATACAGATGTTGAATGGTGGGAGCCAGGTTTCTCACTGCTGGAGTAGCAGTTTAAGATAAGAAAGGGAAACAAGTTGGAATGATCCATGTGTTAATGGATTAGTGTTGGAGACAGCAGTTATAAAGTGATGTTTAGTTTAATGTAGATAGAAATTATTACATATATAGAGAGATACAAACACAAGTTAGAATATACACATATATTTACTTGCCTTGTTAGCTGAGTGGTCCTAGAAAAAAATGACACATTGAGCATATCTAGTGCACAATATGATATTGTTAAGTATAGGCACAATGTTGTTCAGCAGATCTCTGGAACTTATTCATTTTGCATAACTGAAACTTTACATGCATTAAACAGCAACTCCCAATTTCCCCCGTCCCCTAGGCTCTAGTAACTTGCATTCTGCTTTCTGTTTCTATGAGTTTGATCATTTTAGATAGCTCCCGTAAGTGAAATCATGCAGTATTTGTCCTTTTTAGGTACCAACACTGGTTCATTAATTGTAATAAATGTACTGTGAATGAAAAGCCAGAGTTGACAATAGTTAAAGTGGTAACTATTGCCAATAGTGCAAAAGACCTCAGGACAGAACTGGCCCACTTCTGAACACAGCACAGACAAGTGGAGATTTACGACCAAGGAGCAGGGGAGGAACAATGGATGGAAAATTACCAACAGGAAACATAAGAGGTGAGGGGGTATTCCTGCTAAGCCAAGCAGACAGGATTCTTGACGAAGGCAGATCAGGATGATCGGATGCCAAAGCTGAGGGATAAGGAATTTGACCAGATAATTGAGGGTGATCAGATATCATGAACGGAGGATCCTCTCTAAGCTGGCTTAACAAGATCCTTGCTAAAACTGGACAATGCAGGCCAGACAAGGACAGACACTGAAGTCCAAGGTCAAAGCCCAGTTGAGAAGAGGACTTAGAGGAGCCTGATTAAAGTTTGGCCAAGTAAAGAGTCTTTGTCAGTACTAACATAACATATCAATAATAGGAGAGACTGGGTGTGGGGTATATGGAATTCTCTGTATTATCTTCTCAAATTTTTTCTGTAAATCTAAAACTGTTCTAAAAAATAGTCTATGAAAAACTGTTAAGAAAGAAAGTCAAAATGGGTTTTCTACTGCAAGACTTTCAGAGGTGTGTGTGGTAAGTCGGTGCTCCGCAGCCCTTTCAAGGAAACATGTTTTGGAAATGTATGGCATTCTGCTTTTTCTAGCTCAGTTTAGGATTCATTCCATCAAAGTTAAGTCTGGAACATCTGTGTTCCCAAATAGGAATGACCCATGCAGTGATAACTGGAGACATAAAAGGCATTTTCTCTTCTATATTTATGTCAAGAACTCTGCTCTAAACCATTTCCCCTGTTCTGGTACTTCCTCCTTTCCATATAAAAAAGTGAAAGATGAAGTAGCTAAAAATAAGTGAAATAAAGCTAGGCTAAAACAGGTATTTACAGTAAAGTCTTGCAAATCTAGCTGGCAGACCATCCCAAAGGAAGTGCTTTTTGTGAATTAAAAATAGTTAAGGACAGGACAAAGCTCTGCAAAAGCAAATCTGAGGCTCTCTCTAGGGAAGGAGCCCCAGAGGGAAGATGCACTGCAAAGTGGCCAGAGGGGGAGGCCACTGGCTGGCCCCGTTAGAAAAAGTCTGAGCCTTTTCTTCAAGCTCTCAGCCTTCACCCTGCCCTTTACCCTGCCACACTGCTGGCGTGTTCCCAAAGTCTTCTTGGTCCAGGAGGAAAGCTGCAATTGGTGGTGGCAGGCTCAGGGGCTTCCTTTTAAGCAGCTGCACCCTTCGTCAGAGATACTCAACTCACTGGGACATCTGCCCTGTGAAGTTCCCACCAGGGATGCTAAATGAGTGAATGACCTGGGCGGGGAAAGAAAATTTCCTCTGATTGAAATGAAATCATCACTGTATTAACCACAGAGTTTACGTACATTCTCGTTTCCATTTTCTCCCTCTGACATGATTTGACCAGTATGGCACAAACTCTGCTACCATGTCAGGTTTAAGAGATGTCCTGACCCAAGGAAAAGAGCAGCAAAGGAAAGTCTGGTAAAGGGATTCTGCCTTTATGTAGGCTACTTAAGACTAGATGATATGTACTGAGTACTTACTATGTTCCAAGCACCATACGAAGAGCTTTGCATATGTCATATCATTTAATTGCGCAACTTTAAGAGCTAAGCATCATTTCTGTGCCCATTCAGTGGATGAGAAGTAAATTGATCCAAGTCACACAGCTAGGAAGAGTGGAGGCAGAGCTCTAATTCAGGCAGTTTGCCTCCAGAGTCACACTCTTACCTACCATTGTAAGTAATTTGGGCCTCAGTTTCTTCTTTTGTGAAACAAAGTCAGAGCTATATAATTGAAACCTAGTACTAGTTATTAATTCCCAGCTATGTGAGTAGGAAAAAAATATTCCCAACAGACATAAAGTTTTGAGGGAAGTAAGAGCTAACCTATTTTTAAAAAAGTGTTTAGCTTTTCAAAAAATGTATTCCAGTTGACAGTATGTAAGGATTTCATTGCTACTAAAAGAATCAACCATCTAACAGACTAAAATGCTATCAGGCATTCAAATAGGCCTTAGGAGTGTGCCTTTCCAGGAATATGTTCAAAAATTGTGACTTGCCATGAAATTATAAGAAGAAATATACCCTCACTGTCAACAAATGAATATGATAGGGTTGATATAACTGTGTTCAACTAGGCAAGACTGAAAGATGCAGTAGGTAACATTTTAATTTAGATCATCTGAGTGAAGCAGTTTCATATTGTTAAACATAAAATTGATCAGCATATACAAAATGGTTAACCTTGTAAGATAAATGACTCAGAGGGATTTGATTACTGCTAGGGAGTAATTTGGTGCATGTAATTAATGGCTGAAGAATAGGGGGAAAGCAGGACATTATTTAAAGTTGAAGCTTGTGCTCTAGGCAGAGGGGGTGTTGATAAGTCAGAATTCAGGGATGTGCGGACATTTTTCAGTGGAACCAACCCAGGGATGTCTTGTAGGAAGGGTTTTTTTTTTTTTTTTTTTTGCTATGAGTGACAATAAATCACTTAAAGACTGTTGATAGCAATAAAACTGGTGCAATCAGTTTGACTTTTTTCTCTTCTGTTTTTCCTATTCTTTCTTGCAGACATTCCAATCAGATTTTCTTAATCCTTTTTTTTAACAGTGCCTCAGCAATATTTGATACAGTGGTTCATTCTCTCCTTTTTAACCACTTTTACTGTTGGCTTCTGGCACGTACTCTCTTAGTTCTCTTAACTCACTAACTTCTTTTAAGTCTCCTCCAGTGATTCTTCCCCATCTTCCATGCCTTGCCCAAATAAAGAATAAGGGAAATAATTTCTAATAGTTCTTAAAAGAAGGACGTGAGTGAGTGTGCATCTCAACATTTTTAAATGTTAGGTGAGGAATCTCATAGGCAAAGTATAGCTGGCAACTATTCTATAGTTTTTCCAGCTGGGCAGAGAAGTTACAAGTACATTTTGGGAAGTGGTAATCACATATCTGAAGAGATGGGCCTAGTAAGAACATACTAATGCAATCTTAGGCCACTGAACTCAGTTCTCAGATCCATTTTCTTAATTTGCACTCACTCCAAAAGTGATCTCATCCAGCCACATAACTATATATTATCTATCTATGCATGGATGATTCGAAAATTTATATCTCCTATCTATACATTTACTTAAATTCCAACATCCCATATCCATCTGCCTAATTGACTTAGAGAGACTTCACAACCTAATCATGTCCAAAATCAAACTTCTAACTTCCAAATGCCTCCCTACTACCCTTCCCACAAACTTTCTCTTGCCAATAAAACCTTCCAGTGTTCAGTCAAAAATCTTAAAAGTCGGCCTTGATCCTGTCTTCGCAATTGACTTCTGAACGGCCATCACATCTTTTCATTTCTACCTTCCTAACATATTCAGGATGTGGCCTAACTCTCACCACCTCTGCTGCTGCCACCTCGGTCTGTGCTAACCTCTTAGTCTGTTCTGGTCATTATAACAAATTGCCATAGACTGGGTGGTTTATAAACAGAAGTTTATTTCTCCTCGTTCTGGAAGCTGGGAAGTCCAGGATCAAGGTCTCTGCAGATTCAGTGTCTGGGGAGGGCCCGCTCTCTGCTTGATGGATGGAACCTTCTTCTCTGAGTCCTCATGTGGTGGAAGGGGCAAACAAGTTTTCTTGGGCTTCTTTTCTAAGCACACTAATCCTGTTCATAAGGGCTTCACTCTCAGGACCTACTCATCTTCCAAACCTCCTAATATTATCACATTGGGGGTTAGGTTTCAACCTATGAATTTTGGGGGGAATGTAAACATTTGGACTCACCTAACATTTAAATTTGGCTGATAACAGCAGCCACTATCATTTCTCCCCTAGATTATAATAGCCCCCTCTCTGTTCGTCCTGTTTCTTCATTGTAATCTATCCCTAACATAACAGTCAGAGTCAGATCATACTATTTCTCTGCTCAGAAACCCCCAATGATCTCCCTAGCTATTCATAGTAAAATAAAAATCTGTTTCTGTGATTTGTAAGATCTTGCATCACCTGGCCCTATTTCAGTGCTAAACTTCTCTCCTAACCTTTCTTTCTTGCTCACTCTGCTCTAGCTATGTTGGCTTCTTTGCTCTGTCTCAACACATCAGCTGTAGTTCCCCCTCAGAGCCTTGGCTTTAATCATTGGTTTTGCCTACAGTGATTATTTCCCCAGGTATTTTAAGGCTTGTCCCCATAGTTATTCATGTGTTATCTTAACAGTAACTACCCTAAAAATATAGAAACACTCCTGTTTCTCTAATTCATTTTCTCCTTAGTATTACTATCTGACATATTTCACATTTTATTGTATATCAGTTGTCTGTCTGCCTCTACTAGAATGTAAATTCCATGTAAGCTCCAATTTAGCAACTCTGTGGCCTCCCACATTGCTTAACCATTCTAAGAGTCAGTTTCCTCATCTACAGAATATCATCAAGACCACATAAGGTGTTAAGAGGATTGAATGATATGATAAATGTAAAACACTTAGCATAGTGTCTGGAGTATTGTGTGCAATCAATAATTAACCATGGCTGCAGGTTACTCACATGCCAGAGACAGCCAAGTCCCAACAGCCTGGTGAAATTTACAAAAGGGTCCTGGTGATGTAGGTAATTTGCTCTGTAAAATAATGACCAATTCTGGGAGGAAAACCACCTTAAATTCCATGTCCTCTTGGAGCTGGAACAATAGCTTTCTTTCCCTAAATAAAACAGTGTGTTTGAAGACTCTAATAAGGAATGGATTACAACCACATCTGTATTTGCTTTTGGGCTAGAGCTAAGCTATAAGCTATACGAAGTTGTACTGCCAAACCACCTCCACCAGGCAGCTGGTTTAGGGAGCTCATTATGTTTGAGGGAACAAAAAAATTCCAATTTGAGGTCTGGCTTTGCAGGCCAGAGACTTGTCACAGCTGACTCCTTCAATTGATTGCTAACATATTGCATATCTTGTTTAATTAAGTGAGTGCATTCAGGTGCAATTGGCTAGAGCCTGAGAAGTTTGTATGGAAGGAGGCAGATGATATATTTGTTGTTTTTTTTTCATTGTTTCAGTGATGAATGTTTCCATTTCCTTTGTTTCAGTGAACCTCTTTATTCTGTCACTCTGAATTTTCCCATTTAGAATTATTTTAGTTTATTTAATTATTTGCTCAGGCTGCATTCCCAGCAGGGTTGTAGCTCTTCCTTCTTTGCCCTGATCCCTGAAACATACATAAATAGCATATTGGCAACCCAGACCTTAGTACTCTTCTACTTCCCTGTGGCTTTAAACATTCACTGGAAGAAATATTTTCCTGTTAAGTCAGTGGCCTAAGGAAGTTTCTGGTGTCCTCTTTGTTATAAATTAATTCAAACTCAGTCAGTGTTTTTGGAATATCAATGCATAAATAAACAAGGCATGGCTGGGGCTCCCAGGAGGCTCCCAGGGGTGCTGAGCAAGCGGCTGGTCTACCAGGTAATTCAACCTGTTGTGCCATTACTTTTTTGACCTCTTCTGTCTCTTTCCACTATTTCCATCAGATGTAATTCTGCCCATCATTCAAGGCTCAGAGTCAACACTTTCTCTTTATTCTCTTTTAATAAACTTCTCTCAGTTTGCTGAGTTTCATACACCTTGTGTACCTCTTTTATCATTGTTGTAATGAGGGTTTCTGTCACTTTTATGTCCTAGAAGATCCTTGGGGAGAGGGACCATGTCCAATTCATCTTTGCACAAAATTCCAACTGTGGAAATTCTTATTTATTCATGTATTTACTTTAAGTCACTTGACCTCACTGGCTTCAGTTGTGGGCTCTCGGGTTAAGAGGGGTTTTTCTTCAGGCTGAGCTAATTGGATTCTCACAATGTAAGAAATAGCTACCACTGTTTTCAGTTGACTTTTTGATTGCTTTTGGTTGTTGAGAAGGTATAGAGCTGTTTTGTGTCTTCCTCATTCTTCTTTGTTCTACTCTTTTCTTTATAGGGTTCCATGGATGGATAAAGAATCTTGTCGCAGAATTCCAAAGACCTGTCTTCTTGATTATCCTTTAGTTTCTAGTTGAGGATACTTTTATCTTGAGGTCACGAAAGAAATGCCAACCCCTCCAGTCACATCCTTGAAGATGAAAGCACAATAAACAACCAACTTTAATGCCTAATATTTAAAAATACACTTAAACATTCCTATCATAAGATCTATTTTTAATCTAATTCTACACTGTTAATTTTTCTATAAAATTTCAATTTTTATTTGATTCTAAATTAATATTGTCCAACATATATATAACAAAATAATTTACTGTTCAACAATTTCTAAACTCATTGTAATGTAAAGTGACAAAAGATTACTGAGGGAGAGTGATGTTTCACTTATTTGGTAGGTTTTACAATGTAATAGCTGTTATGCATTTGGAGAGAGAAAGATGTTGAACAACTAAAATGTTCTGCTTAAAATCATGTTGTCTAACTTCCATGGTTAGGTCTTTGACAATTTTTATGTACTGTCATCCAGGGTTTCTGAGACATCGACGAAAGCATTTATTCTTGCTTTCTTTCTACTTGAATGGTATTTCAACTATGTTGGCATCAAAAATATAGGAAAAGCATCACATTCTCTGTGGATTTTATCTGATGTCAGAAACTACTAAAGTGATAAAGTAAATGCCATAAACAATTGTCTTGAGTCTATCTTCAGACAAATCACCTCCAAAAACCACAGTAGACATTTTCCTCTCAACCCTTTTCCTGTTCTTCAGAATACATTTTCTCTTTTACTATCTCTGTGGACTTTTCCACCTTTTCTTTATTTCTTTCTCTTTTCTGCATCATCAGATACACTCATGGTTAGTGTTCTCTCTTCTATTTTATTTTTTAAAATTGAAAACTCCTTAGTTTCTTCCTCACTCCCCACTAGCCATTCCAATCTGGCATCAGTTTCAGTATGCTCTTTTGTCATCAAATCACAGACCACAGAACTTGAGAAATCATTCAATTCAATCATGTCTTCATTGCAAAAATCTTTCGACATCCTTGAGATCCATTCTTCTCTTCATTCTCCTACTTCAGGAGACAAGGCTTTCTACCTGTGGGCATCTCTAGCTTCTCATGAGTTCTTTCCTACGTTGAGTTCAAATCTTTTTGCTTGTCACTTATATCCATTGCTCCTAGTTTTGCCATCTGGAGCCATATGGAGCCAGTCTAACCGATCTTCCATAAAGCTTCAGATCTTTGCCATATCAACCCTTGCTTAAATCTTCTCCAGGTTTTACACTCCTAGTGTCTCTAAATTATTTTTGTAACTTAGTTTTGAGATCCTTTATTGCTTGGTCATCATTTTGCCAATATCCCTCTACATGGAGTTCAACATTCCAGGTGTTATTTAATATGTGCAAAGCCCCCTTCAGATTAATTCCTTTGATCTGAATCCTTTAACTTTCCTTTGGCCTGAAAGTACATTATATTTTTCATTAATTGTGTGATGTTTTAACTCATAGAAAACTTTGTGTTCATTGAAAATACTGGGTCCTTTTCTTAAGAATTATTTTTAGGTATGACATTACATTTGAGAATTTTAATTTTAGAATGGCTCTCCTCATACCATTAAATTGGAGCGATTTAATTTTTGAAACAGATTTAAAGACTTTTTTTGGTTAACTGAGATTCATCATTACAGCCAATTGAGGTCATTTCGAAATAATTTGTCATTGAGTAGCAATTTTCAGCCTTTTATTTTGAAACAGTTAACCAGGAAGATACACTCATCTACAAGTGCCTACTCTCTCATTTTAACACAACCTCTTAATTTTCCACTCAAAAAATTGAGATTCAAATGAATGAGAATGTTATTTTTTAATTTAAGTGAGACATGAAATTTCAAACTCTTTGTCTAGATAAGAAACTTGTTAGGGTTGATTTCTTTCTTGTAATTGTAGGAAGAAAGATGTGCCTAGGATCTTATTCTTACACAATAATGAATATTTATAAGTATTTATGCTTTCCAGAAAATAAAAGATCAATCAAAATGCTATTATTAGGAGAAGGCAATACATCATTGGTTAATATAAGTAGGGTGGCTATCTTCATTGCTCCATCAGGTTCAACTTTCAGCATTCTCTTCCCTAACTTGTATGCCCCAGGGAGGCTGACCTAGATGAACTGCATCAAGGGTAGTTTGTCCTTTGGCTTCTGGTTAGATTTAAGGGACGGGGATCACCAGCAAGAGATTGGTGCTCCATAGGGATAAGAGTGAGGACAGGGTGTTAATTCTTCTGGCTCGCTCTCTGTTGGGTTGCCAAAACCTGGTTTTGTCCCTCTACTAAGGATCACATCTTTCTCTTTCTCTTCAGGTTGCAGTAATAGCTCTCTCCCCAACCCCTCCAAGCTTCTCGCCATTACTTTCCCTGGAGCACTACTCTATCTCATTTGGATTTTTCTTAACCTTGCCAACACCTTTGTAGTCTCTTCGTTAATTTTCCTCCATTTTCCCCTGTATTGTGCCACTCATTTCCTGCCTGCACCCTAATGGCACAGCAATCCATCAGAATTATGAATTTTTTAGAGTTGAAGGTAAATTTCATGAGATATAGCTACTGCACAGGTTCTTCACAATTGTCATGACTCTACCAACAATTGTCATGAGATGATTCAGGTCTCCCAGTTTTTCTTGTCAAACTGTTGGAAACCTGTCAATCATCAGCTAGATCCAACTTCATTAGGCTTCCACTGAGTGTGTACTTGGTTATAAACACTAATGCAAATATGAACACTGGAATCACCTTTCGGTAGTCAGCTGCAAGGTACTCATCCAGCTAATCCTCAGGATGTACTTTAATCAAAACGAAAAAAAAAAATGCTTAGACTTGTATTGTAGACCCTTGGGAAAAAGACAATTGACCTTAAAGGTTGTTCATGGATGCGCAGCTGGAGAACACTGGCACTGCACATAAGCACATGAGCTCTCAAACTTGTCAGTGGTCAAATCTCCACATGCTTACCTCTGACAGTGTGACAGCAGGCAACTTGTTTCATGTTTCTGAATTTCAGTTTTCTTATCTGTAAAATTGGGATAATAGTAGTATCCACTTCATTGTTTAGTGTATTCAACAAGATTTTGCATTAAATCTCAACACAGTCTGCCATTTTGAAAGCACTCAACAAATATTTCTCAAAAACAGGAAAAATATTTTGATAGTAAGATGAGGTCAACTACTCATTCACATGTCAAAACCATACATTGGTATTCAGTTTTCTCATTAATAAAAAGAGCTAGAAAAGGGGTGGAAATGGGACTATGGGATTGGTTACCAAATTTTTAAAATAATGGCCCACTTAGATGAGACACAAGGTCCCATGACCCACCTTTCCCATTTGCTCCTAGTCTTCAGTGGAGAAAGAACCTAGTGATTATAAAAAGATTTGGAGAGAAAGTCTAACCATTAAAGAACAAGTGATCAATAATTTTTAAAAACTTGCAAAAATTATTTTCCAAATCTATTCATTTGATTTGGAGAATAATTCTAACACAAGAATAACAACAATTGAAAACTGTATCCAATCTAATACAGGATGATTTATGATGTGCTAACAATACTAGCCATCCCTAAAATTTCAAAATCAGAAATTTCAAAATCTGCATGTACAAACTTACCAAGCAAGTAGCAGATGAATTATTCAATAGAGGACTCAGTAAATCCTAATAATGCTCTAATTTTAGCTTAAAAAGATCTAATTTATAAATCAAAGTTTACTAAACTTAATTTATTACTAGTAAGTGTATGAATGTGCCCATCATTCTAGAGTAAGAACTAGAATTTTCAGCCAGTGTCCTGATCATGTGGGCAGTTATTTTAGCATGTTAGTGGGATATGAATTAAGCTTTGGGCAGCATTGCTCTGAGGCTGCTTTCTGCGCTGACACTCTATGAACTACCTAAGGTATTTTATTCCATTCTGTATCCATCCAGAGTAGCCTCCCTGTATTAATTTCTTGGGGCTGCCATAACAAAGTACTACAAAATAAAAAAATATTGTCTTAACAATTCTGGGAGCTAGAAGTCCAAAATCAAGTTGTCAGCAGTGTTGGGTCCTTCTGGAGGCTGTGAGGGAGGATCTGGTCCATGCCTCTCTCCTAGCTTTTGGTGGTTTGCCAGTAATCCTTGGCGTTGGTTGGCCAGCAGATGCATGACTCCAATCCTCTATCTTCAATGGTATTTTCCCTGTGTCTCTTCACATCACCTTCTGTGTATGTCTGTCCCTGTCTCCAAACTTCTCCCTTTTATAAGGACCTCGACAATATTAGATTAATGCCCACCCTAATGACTTCATATGAACTTGATTACCTCTGTAAAGACCCTATTTACAAATAATGTGACATTCTGAGGTACTGGGGATTAGGACTCCAATATATCTTTGGGGGGGGCATGATCTAACCCATAACATCCCCTTAAGCACATACTTTTTAGGGAAAGAGGAACAGGTTTTTTTTGGTTCAGCAGCTAACTTTCTTCAGACAACTTCTTTGACCATATATATAAGCCAAGGGCTGAGCTGTTAAGATGGGGATAGTATATAATCTCCCACTTAAAATTTAAGTCTGCCTCAGAATCATCCCTGGACTTCAGGGTAGGTCACTATGTGAAGCAATGTTCCAGGAGTTCTCCAAAGAGAAGGTTCTCTCAGAGAGAAAGCTGCTAGTGCAGACTGTCCCTTTCTCTATGTGGTGGCCACATAGAGAATGCATAATGTGAACCTCCAAATACTGGGAGCTTAAATGGTCAGGGACTTTCTGCTGTGTCTGAGCCCATCACAGCATTCGCTCCTGGCTTCCCACAGGTGGCTCCCAGCTGACCACTGATCTGGGCAGCAACACTATAGCAGCCCCATTCCCGGGGGTTCACAAACCTCCTGTCCTGGCTGGATTTTAGCTTGGTACTCCCTGATGGCCTTGATGAACCTCCCTTAGATGCATGATGACTTAGGATACTTCCACCCAATTTCCTTCCCTCTTTCTCCTTCACTCAGGGCCAAACTTGTAGTTTGATGCCTTTGTCAGCTTCTTCTGGCTCCTTTCCATTGTCTCTCACAGGCATTCCCTCTAATAAAAATCCTTTCATGTATAATCCTGTCTTGGCACCTGCTTCTAGGAGAACCTGGCTTAACACACCACAATTCCAGGAAGCAGAGTTTTTGTCTCTGTTGACCATAATAACCTTGAGGACTTGTTCCTTTTTATTTCTCCCCTTTCTGTCTACATTTATGAAAAAAATATACAACTATCACAGTGGACAGTCTTGAAATAGTGTTAAGAGCCAAACTCCAAAGTGTATATATATGTGTGTGTGTGTGTATCTTTCTTATTTGACCTAAACTTTTCTTTGAGCTTATTCTTACTTTATTATTATATAGACTATAATTTGAATTTTTAAAATCACATAAATGTATCAGAAATAAATACATATATACATACATATGTATTTGTATATATCTGCCTATACCATATGTATATGTATATGTATATGACTAGACATAGTCATATGTATATGACTAGATATGTATGAATATATACACACATACATACCACTTTTGGTTGAATTGTTAAATTTTCTCCCAAAATAATTTTTTTTTTTTTTTTTACTTGGTCAAAACCTACATCTTTATTATACCTCCAATGAGCAGTGCTAGGCACAGAGGATACAAAAATAAAAATGAGGCATCATCAGAGGTTTCCTCCAAGAGGAAATGTCACTCTGGGAGGACACCCAGTGACTCTGGGATTATGCTGCCAACTCTGATTCAAGCTCCGATTCAAGGTCTCCTGGCCCTCAGAGTGACATGACTGCTGAGGGTAATAGCTTAAAGAAGGGAACCCCTGGCCTTTGGGCTGGGTGGCTTCTGTGTGGCCCTCCAGGCCCACTCTCCACCTCCCACAAACCTGCTTTGTGACCACACAGGCTGACTTTATAGGCTGTTCCACCAGGCAAACTTGCACTCTGTCAAGGTGGTGGGATTTAGTAAGTTTACACCAAGTGATGCTGCATAGCCAATAAACCCCAATTATTACAACAAATCTCTCTTTCTGTCTCATGTTGCACAGGGCTGAGTGTCAGAAGCACATCTGTGGCTCCACAGCTCAGCAGCAGGTGTGGGGACACTGCAGATCTGTTCCACATGGCTGTCTTCTCATCCAGGGACCCCCACTAAAGAATCACACCTGGGGCATATTGGAGGACAGTGAGATCAGGGCTTTTCTTTCCTGAGCTTCTTCTTCTTTTTTTTTTTTACATTTTTTTTCCAGCATATTATGGGGGTACAAATATTACGGTTATGTATATTCCCCACGCCCCCCTCCCCCCTCGAGCCAGAGCCTCAAGCATAACCACACCCCATATGCACATCTTACTCATTATGTTTGTATATACCCATCCCCTCCTCCCCCCTCCCACCCACCCAACACCCAACACCCAACAAATGTTATTCCTACATGTCCACTTAGGTGTTGATCCGTTAATACCAATTTGCTGGTGAGTACATGTGGTGCTTGTTTTTCCATTCTTGAGATGCTTCACTTAGTAGAA